>UXSR01000643.1:0-22560 GCA_900604375.1 Mesocestoides corti
ATTATGCACTTAGGCATTTTAAGTGCTTATTTCTTCGCATAGTCATTGACAATGAAGCAGCACATCATTTAAAAAAGGTTTTTTGGCGCTTCAAATTAGCCCAGTAAAATATCTATGGGGATTATACTTCTAGGTTACTGTTCTTGCAGAAATCGTAAATATAGGAAGCACGTTTAGTGAATAACTCACTTTCTGTTACGATGGTCGAACCAAATCGCAAATCCAACAACGAGGCCCAGAGCAAGTAGAGTAACCAACAGTACCGCAGCTACATGGGCTACAGCATAAGAAAGAACTTTCGAGAATCCCTACACGTCGGTGTGATCCAACTATGCTTTTGCAGAATTGAGGCAGTGTGAACTGATATATAACGGTGCATGTTGCTAGTTAGATGGTGGCAGTAGTAGCACCACAGGATTCTTGAATAAAATTGATTGTACTGTGATCAAACTTGCGATCAACGTGGAACTGGTTTCAGATTCAACGAAATTCAAACCACCTAATGAGTTCTATTATACGACAGTCATACCAACGAGATTAGGCGATTATCTATTATTTAAATATTGTTTTACTGACACAATTTCTAAGCATTCCGGACTGCCAACAGAATAATCTCCACTCAGGCCGCATATGAAAAAAGACAATCAGGTTTGGTCCACAGTGATTTCAAAGGATGAGGGTTTAGAAAATACGAGTTTTATATTCCGTCATAATTTAGGGACAACCGCGTCATTCAACTCTACCAAACCAATGAGGGAATTAAACCAGTAGAGTATTGAACTGTTGGTGCTTCAGAACGGGTATGGCACTGCAGAAACGCAAATTTTGAATCTACAATGAAGGCCAGATGGTTTGAGTTTGAAATGATTCTTCACACTTATGGGTTTTCAAAGTTTTATGGAATGCAAGTGGCTTTGAACGTACAGATGCGCTACGCCGAGTACATGGGTCAACTTAACTTACAGGGCTGCATACTGCTGGTGGTGTGTACATTAAAGAAGTGGGATTGTGTCCACGATCCGTTGCCAGCAAGCGAAACCGCCATTACTTGCCATTCGTAGTAGCCGGCACGAAGAAAGCCCAGCTCGGTGAATACAGTTCGAGAATTGTTTGAGTGTGGATAGGGCTCCGGGTGAGAATGATTAGAACCAAAACGTGCAAATGCAGCATTTACCGAATCGCCCTCTAGGTACCTAGGTGCCACGCAAATAGTGAACCACGGCAGCTACAATATGTACAAACAGCAATGACAAAATGATGTAACACGTAACAAAATGACAAAGAAATTACACTGAAAATGAGGAGCGATGATTTCTACGTTCATTGACTAAACAGGCTAGACTATAGGGGTGATTTTCAAAAAGCGATGATTTGTTCCAATATGGCCACTGTTGAGACAATGGAGAGACCGGAAAAAGTTGTGTAAAATGTGAAAAGATACTATTCGATTTAGCAGTTTCTTACCGACAAGGACGCATTTTTATTGACATCCTCCATTCGTCTGTACTGCAGCCAGTAGTACAGAATGAGGCCGTTTGGACTACAAGGTTCATTCCAGAAAAGTTTGACAGTCTTGGCTGATTCCCCTTGGTGAATATCTGGGAATACAGAATTAGACGATTGGGAAAGTTGTGAAAGGTTAGCAAGAGCGTCAGAGAGCCGTTCAGATGATTGGCCATTGGTGGGAAAGGGAGGAGTTAGTGCGTAAAGACTGGTTGAGGGCACTTCATCGGCATGGGGCACTGCTTGGGTGCGTTGGGAGATGCGAACTGGCTGACTACAACCAGCGTCTAAATCGGGGTCACAATCATCGCCGACCTGAAGAATAGAAAGACCACGTAAAAAGATATTTCAACATCCTATAACTTACACGTGATCACTTTAATTGTGGTTACACTTGCTTTTATCAATCACGACTCCACTTATCCTTTTATAGCATAAATCGTGCCTGAAGCGCAACAGTTTATTGGGCGTTATCGATCATTAAAATAGTTTCATTAACCCATATTATTTAATTAGGCACCCGAGTTCAATCCCTGATCTGGAATGCTTGCAAAATCACCCGGTACATGTACAAACATACCGATTTTCTTAGGTTGGTTATGATGAGTCTTGGGTTTTCTTAACCAAGCTCCGACGTTATACGTGTTGATTCTGAATTTAAAGAATTCAGTGAAATCGAAATGACTTGCCACACATTGCAGGTTCCGGGCATATTGAACCAAACAACACATATGTCGTTTTAAAAGTTGAATTGTTTTGTTCAAACATGTTACGTTTAAATAGGAAACTGATAGGGGTACGGGTAATAGATCACAGAACCAAGTAAACACATCATAGCCATTTCTTAGCATTTATGATCGGTAACCTGAAAATGAAGCTGTAAAACAAGTATCTATTTTCGCTATACTAAAAATCCTTTTGGGGCTAAAATTCAGATGCCAATAATAGCAGGCGAATAAGAACAACGCACGGTGCTCCTGGAAGTGTAGGACGAGTCTATAATGGCATTTCAACTTGAAGTGGAAAGAATGTTTGTTGCAAGCGCTTCAAAAACAAATTAATGGGCAATGCAAAGTTTGAGGTCCCTCTCAAAAATGAAATTAACCATGAAAAAAAAATCAGAAACCGCCACAACTGAAAAAAGCACATTTAACATCAAGAAATTTGGTTATACGAATCGGATGCTTCTAGAATGTGCCCAGATTGCTGATGGGCTTTCATTGCCCTCAATTTAAAATGTCTTTCTTTGTATTATTTCCATAGTGCGCGCTGATACCCACACAGCAAGTCGATAATGGGACAAGCGTTAGAATACTGATCAGTACAGACAACGTAGGTTGAGCAACTTACTGTCAACTATAACCGAGCGTTTTTTTGCGACTCATACAAACTGAAACAAAATTACCATAAATAAACTTAGTAATAGATTTTGTTAAGTTAACCCTCTCATCATGTTTAGCTTGAAGTAACCAATTTACACAAGTGGTTCCTTGTAAGCGCAGAAACCTACACAATGCAATGGGTTTCCCAATTCATCATGGGGTTCATGGCAAGCGGAAATGAGGAAAAGGTACTCGGTGAAATGTTCTAATCCGGTCACCAGAAAACCTAATTTGTTAGATGCAGTCGACTCTCCATTCATGTCAGGAGTAGCTGGGACGCGTACAGTCTTTTGGGGTAAAGTAAAGTTTGTCGCACCAACGTTTCGACGTCTTCGAACTAAAACAAGAATGGATGAAGGAGAGGAAATCTATGCCCAGGTTTTGTGAGCTAGATCTAACTTTTTTCACCACTGACAACGCATTGTAAGCCAACTAACCTACATCTGATACACAGACTTAAAAGTTTGTGCATTGTAAGTGAGCATAGCATGGTAAAGATGAAACAAAAAAATAAGGGGATTACTCACCCAAGTGTAAACTATTTTCAAGCAAAAAATCGTCCTTTTGTGCGTACTCGTAAAACCGTCGCATCCTAAATTGATGTAAGCATAGTTGAATTAGCCAAATAGGTGGACGCGATTAGTAAAATGACCGTATCAAGGAGGTAAAACGATGAGTAGGCCGATGAGAGCAGTTTCCGCTTTCTGATTCTAAATGGGGGTGATGAAGGGATGTGTGTGTGTGTGCGTGCGTGCGCAGTGGCACTAGGCTCATTTAAACGCACGCTGAGAATACGAAGCAAACACAGCTGGCTGCAAGCAGATACATGCGCGCGGGAACACACAATTGAGGAAATAAAGATACGAGAACGACGCGTAGATGGTGATAAATGAGCACATGGTAATGCAATTTAACGTTCATGAAAGTGAATAGCAACGGGACGTGCACTCACGACTCCTCGTCATCCCCATAAATGTAGGGGTCTGCACCGAATTCATCACCAGCTAGGAAGGTGAAACTGCTTTGATGCCGTTAGAGGGAGAAAGAAAAAAGGAATATGATCTAATAATGCGTTCAGAGAAACCAATGATTTAACACTTTTGCGCACTGCTTTAATAGGTAATTAAGACCAAACGACACTACAGCAACATCCGCGTACACCACAAAGGTATATTTCTAGTCAATTATGCACAACAATTTGGATGCTTTATACAAAACACAAAATATAAACGGATCAGAGGCAAACACTAGTGCACATTTTCTGTTAAAGCACTGAACCTATCAGACAAAAATACAACTACGCTTCAAAAAAACCAAGCACAGATTCAATGAAGTTCGAGTAGGATCAAGGGAGTTAGAATTACCATTAGCCACAATGCCCGCACCATAAAAGCAATTCCAAGACTGCTAAAGTTAAATTTATTAAAACCCCAATAAGAGTCTTGAGGAATCCACCCAAAGCGCTCAAAACTCGTCATATTAATAGCCAAGATGTAACGCGTTACATGTGTCGAAAAGCGAGCTAGGTAGGGAAAACTGTTATAAGGAGCTGAAAAACAGTATTTTAAGCGACAGATGCTATAAGGCGTAATGAAAAAGCATGCTTAAATGAGGCGAGTGAGTTCACACAGTACCACAACGCAAAGCACCACAAACCGAAGTAATAAAGCACGCCTTCTATGAGCTTGCTGTAATCGTTAGCTTAAAATACCATGCAATAAAGCAGTTGAAGGCACAACATGATCTGAAATTGATGAATATAAAACACGCACCGCCTTCTGCATAGGGAACCGGAAAGGCAGGAATGCAGTCATTGATTTGCATTCACAATAAAGGCATGTGAAAACAATAAATTTGACTCAAATTAGTGGAAAACCTTCTACTGGCGAAATATACTTATGCTCTAAAATGGGTTTCTTTTGGTTTTCTACATTGAATTCACTATAAGTGGACAGTTGAGTTTGTTGTTTTCATATTTGTACTAATAAATTCTGTCCTATCTACAAAGAAAGCTATCAGAAGTTTATTTGTATGCCAAATGAAATTACAAAAAAGGTATAAACATGAAAACGACTTGAACACAATATGTAAGGCAAGTATATATAAATATTTAATACCCGAATAAGGCAAATCAATGGCGTTTTTGTACAATAATTTAAAAACCACTGGACTCCGTATAGATTATATGGATTAATTTTCGATTAAGCCAATTATTAGAATGATTGCCTCCCTGTCCGTAGCTTGCGAAAACTTCCCATAGGAATGTAAAAACATAAAGAAAATGATTTCTTCCCTAGTGATTTCCAAGCCCACAAATTCAGGAATCTTGGGATAAGGTATCGAAGGAAGCAACCAGGAAGGTCTCATTTTATTTGAAGAGGAAAACGAAACAATGGTTGGTATTCAACAAAGGTTTGTAGCTACATCGGATTCTTTTTGGAGAAGTACCTACTGTGTGGATAAGGTCTTGCTCCGAGACATTAAAAGCAGTCACATGCAAAAGGTACTTAGAAGGAAAATATCCAAAATGTAACCAGTCAGAACGGACACTGGGTATACAACACAAAAACTTAGTAATTAATTCCAACTATATCTCCACGAAAATCCCAGCTTTGTTATTAGTCTAACAAAAACAAAGTTCAACCGTTCGGCAAGGACCTTTCATACAAATTCTAAAAGTAAGATCACATAAATGGCCATGAGACAGTCAAAATAAGTGCGGATTCGTTTAGAAACAAGAACACTTAATAGACCATACCCTTTCGAAAAGTCTTCCAGCATGGAGCTATTCGTGAAAATAATAGGATTTTTTAAAAATTACCTACTTTGTAGGCGAAATGTGGACGTTTTTGAAGTCGGCTATAACGCCTTGTGCAATATTTGATTAAAGTCAGATACAGGACACAAGAAAAGTTTCATCAGAGGGTGGCAAGAGGCGGAGGAAATGTAGTGACTTGTGGGGCTGGTTTGTAGACACAGGACCAGGACACGCTACGCTCGTAAAGTAGAAGAGAAACTACAGAATAAATCAGAGCATTTTAGAGCAGAATGAAATGAAATTCCGCCGTAGATGTGAACGAAAAAACCAACATAAGTGGCAAATATAAATAGGAAACCAATAAACTTCTAAATTCCTGGCCTTAGCCAAACTCGGAATACTGAGGCAAAACATCGCAACAAATGGGAATAAACAAAAAGTGTAAAAATTAAGTTGGTTTACAACAATACTATAAATCATTTAGCCATACTTCCCCTATAACGCACCAGATTATAAATAGTTGGCTTACGTTTTAGTGTGTGTTGTTCCCTGAGTCATAGTATGGATAGAGGCTCAAACAAATAATTTTGGCGTTTAATAAAAACATTCTGCAATACTTGGGACACCACTTTTCGCATTCATAAGTAGAACAAAGTAATTTATGAAAATGAACGTAATTGGTTTCTTTTTATTAAAAATTTCGTTAATTTTGATTGGAAGAGACACTAGTCTTAGTGATCTGATTAAAATAGATAAACTTGAGCAGGGATTTGCAGACTAACTGTAGTACCGGTTTTTTCCCGGAAAGTGACACAACACGCAACTGCTATACAACCGTTCGGAAAAAAATCGAATGGGCATCCGTGCCGACACAGAGCCAGGCCGATTGACAGTCGCAACATAGACGCTGTTTAAGGGTAGCACACAATTAAACAGCGTACTTCCAGAGATGCTTTTTCGAAGAGAGGGAGGGAGCAAATAGCATTACTCATTCCCCACAGCTATAGTCCCACCTCGCAAAGCCCCGTGGAAAACAGGAAAACTGGGATAAACGTAAAAAAGGTGAAACCATGCGCTTGAAAAAACCCTCTTGGCTGTCAGAATAAAGGATGAAGATGGGGTTGATCACCAACAGCGACAGAGAACAGCCACGAAACGCCCAGCTATGGTTAATTGCATTAAGTTGCAAATCGCATCACATAGATAAACGAAAAGAGTGCGTGCATTTGTGCCTAATAAGAAGCGTTCGGGTGCACCACAACAGTAATGGACAAGGACTTTGGACAGGGAGAGGGCGGGATGATGAGTGGGTAGGATTGGACGGTTGGATCAGCCAAGCAAAACCACAAGCATCACGCGCGGTCAGGAGGTAGCAGGATAAGGGTAATGTGAGGCTCTAGTTAGAGGCAACTTGCCATAAACTCCTCTTTGGACGGCGTCTAGGCTTCTTGTAGGGCCTGTTGAGGTCGAATTCATTCATATCCAATACAAAAATTCAATTATCACATACACACAGAGATGCAAAGGAGTAATTGATAAATAGGGTCGGTGAAGAGGAATTTGTAATGGAAAAAAATGACAAAAAAGAGGGATAAGATTATGCGCTAAAATTAATCAACTGCGGATCCTAACTTTATTGCAGTGCCTTAGAGAATCAACAGCTAAGCTTTTTGCAAAGAATTCTTCACTAAAATTACTGTCCTATTTAGGTAAATTTCTGTATTAACAGTTACAAAGTTGCAATTAGGAAGATATTTTAAAAAAAAATCGGAAAAGAAGGAAAACGAAAAATATGTAATGATAAAAACTTCTGGACTCAACATATTTAAGCAGTCTAAAACAATAAAAGATCTTACCAATATCTAAGTCACAAATAAGTGAAAGAAATTGCACCGACGGGCAATTGGGTTGTGTTAGAACTCGCACTTTTTCAATTCAAGGTGAATCATGGTTTAGGTCCTATTATGAATCACAAAATCACATTCACTCCATACTTGTGTTGTTACATCTGGGAATTGTCAATGTATAGTGAAACTCGCAAGCGCTGTTTCCTCATAACACTACCACAAATGAGAAAAATGACCAAAAATAAACCTACGCGTCATAGTACTGAAATCTTTAAGTTCAAATTAAATGAATTACTGTGCAAACGGCGCAAATACCAGTTATTAACAAGTAGCGCCCAATTCTGTTTGCCAAACCGATTCTGTATACTGATTTAGCTGCCTTAGAAAACACGGAAAAGTACTAGGCAGACGGACTAAACTATTGGTATGGGCAAATGCTTTCAAGCTATTAACAAAGATGAGATAACATCTATAAAGCATTAGATACTTTACTACTACACGACAAACGTTGATAGACGACAGACTGCATAGTACAGGCTTATTAGAAAAATTTGTAGGCAGACCAAAGTCAGGGTCGGCCACATCAATTATAAATGGAGCTCAACGTCACCAAGTCAAACACAATGCCACGGCCATTAACTCACACCCGAGGAATGAGAATAATCTTGTGTAGCTCGTCCTCAAACCGTATCATCTCACGACGCTGCAATTCTTCCATATTGATTTCCAGCCGTTTGAGTCCTTTCGTTGAGGATGGGGTACTGCCGCCGCCGACATCGTCGTTGTTCTCGGCCGTATCCAAAGAAACATCTTGACGATCAACAGATGATCGCGATGATGAACTTTTACCAGAGGACTCTACCGACGTCGGCGATGCGTATGTTTGTGGCTGGAATGGAACTGGGAGTGCAAAAAGGCGTCACGACAGTTAGGAGTACAATTCTGGAAGGAACCGTGACACACTAAATATGTCCAGTATTGCAGAACCTCATTAGCAGGGAACAGCCCTAATGACTTATGTGCAAACTAAAGAGGATCTCGATTCGAATTGAAGCAAAGCAGAAATAAATATTGTTACCTCTTGAGTAAAAAGGATTCAGTGAATGCCATATTTTTAGGTTGATTGACCAAGAGGAGGACCGAAATCTTAGTTGCCTAGAGTGATAATACACGGTTGTAGTAATACTTCTTCACAAAATCCAACCGATTTGATACACTAAAAGGTATCACTGAGTCGTTAAGGTTTAAATCAAATATCTTAAAACATAAGTATTTACAAATTTCGGCTTGATAAAACTGAAAAATAACTACTAATTCAGAGCGCTGTATCAATGTTATGCCTTTATGCCGTTCGACGCATTGGGGAAGTAAAGGAGAAGTTTACTTAATTGCTGTATTAATCAAAACCCAATCAAAACCAGGTACATTTTGGTAGCATCCCGAATCCCGAGTAAGACGGAAGCTTCTTCAAAAAATCCAGTCTGAAAAACGGTAGTACAACTCAATGAACGCTGAAGTAATTTAAAGTGTTTGACATCACACCATAGGGACGATATGCCCACTTACTACTGTAGCACGCATCCCTCGAAAGGAAGTCATTTTTCTCCAATTTCATTTGCGTATATCGAATGCGATACTCTGCAATCTTCCCATTTGGCCGACTCGGAGGATCCCAGTGCAACTGGATGCTTGTCGGACCAGCTGATAGAGCACGCAGAGAAGTCGGGGTCGATGGGGCTGGGTAGTAGAGAAAACGTAATCGGCTAATCCGGCTGTTTCATTTTAAAAACTACCTCTTCACGAAAGGTAATTTCCTGGCAAGTAAATAGGCTCACACTCCAATTAGACCTATATTTTTCATAACTATAAGCAGAGGAAGTGATTTAAATTTGATTATTTGAATTTCCACGAGGTTGATGGTCAACCTGAAAACCGAAATTAGCCCACTTAACAAAATAACTATTCATCTACGTACCCTAGCAGATACAATCAGTATTTTTTTCAATCATCCGCATTACCATAATAAAGTAGAAGAGCTAATGTGACCTTTAAATAAAAACCAACAGACGTTTGGTTCTATACATAGGAATTGAGGGGACGAGAGAGAAGCCATTTTACTTAAACGTAAGTAGATGAAGAACTTTAAGTGCCAATAAGTTAAACTAATATCATGAATTGATATTTTCGACCGAGGTATTGTGAATACTTTCAAGGGTAAGAAGGCATACTTGCAGGTTTTGTGGTGAATTGGAAACGACGACTTTGTGCGCCCTCATGTTTGCTCAGCGTTGCGATGGTTATGAAGGCGGAATACGAGGTTGCGGGAGCGAGATTATCTAGCTGACAGGTCAAAATCTCGTCGCCATGGCTGCTCCCAATGGACATCGACGGGGTGAGATTATTAGATGATGGGGGAAGTGAACAACTCAGTTCGACCTCATTCCATCTGAAAGTAACGAGGTGTTTGGAATTGAATATTGACCAACCTGAAATACTTCATTGTGGCAGGCGATTCGTGAACCGGCTGTCAAGATACGGGTAAATAACGAAATGTAGCAAGTTTAAGTGCCCAAGCACGCATGGCAAATATGGGTACGCATGATTCACATAAATACTGTCTTGTGTGTGTGTGTGTGAAGGGAATATACAAAAGACAGAAAAAACATAAGGTAGTCTTCCATGGGATACCGACTCAAGAAATCATTGAGGGAAAAAAATTAGTACCTCAAAAGCAGTTACATTGTTAGAGCCATCAGGGTTGAACCCCAACTCTTTCAAAGGCTTCAGGAGGTCACAAATCATGACTTACGTGCTGTCGCAAAAGGTGCGATCTGATGTCTCGGAAAGTAAGTTACGATTCTCCCTAAAAAGAGTAGGAGAGTGGAGAGGCAAGTGGAAAATAAAGGGTCCATGAGAGCAAGGACAACCTCACCTCCTGCCGTAGGAGATAATTGCAGGGAGAATTTGCCTGGGATCATTCCAAGCCATTCGATTCATTCGAAGGGTTATACTATTTTGCAATACGTCGGTTATTGTAACATTTAAAGGCTTTGCGTTGCCTAAAAAATTCCCAGAAAATAGACAAAAGTAGTTATTCCATTATGATGGCTCATTTAGACTTATGTACAATCCTCTTTGCCCGCAAGAAGAATACTGCACGGGATACTTAATTTGTAATCAACCAAAACAAATTATTTGTCAGATAGAATGGAGTGGAAAAATGGAATGATATGTCATCGTTTGCGATGAAAGTCAACAGAACAAATCACACTGCCCGGGGCTAAGTCCTGAAGTCATAAACAGGAGATAATTTTACGGACCAAGTATCAACATAGAGAAGAATACCAGAATGAAGACTAACATTAGGCAGCAGTACTTGCAAAAGATGTGTCACTTAAACAGCTATAAGTGCGAAACTTCTCAGATTTGTCCAAATAACAACATTTTGAGGGCCTCAAGAACCGAGTAAATGATATGAGATGGGACACAAGAGCTTAAAATAGACCCGTTCAAAGTTGTTAGACCAAAAGCACCTTAGCAGAATAGTAACAACCATTCAAGACTCAGAGAACCTACATAAAGCATATTCTCCATTCGAAGTATTGATTAAGTCAAGTTCTGATGGAGTTAGATCTCGCCCGGTTGTAAATACAACTCGGTTGCCGAGAAAACTCTGGATCTTCTCGGGACAAAGTCGATTGTTCACGCTAAACTCGACACTGCCCGAGTTAATCTGCAATTTGCGGGCACCTGAAGGTAGGGACCATAAATCTTCAAGGTTCGCATTCCAAGTTATCTCTAAGGCGGTGCTGGAAGAAAAGAAGATATTAACGCTATAACTCCGACATATCTCGTATTTATGTTGGGTATTTTAAGAAGTGCTTTCTAGACACCAGCATAGCTTTAAAAAAAATAGAAGAAAAAGATTCGCTTTTCAAACAACCATCTAATTGTTTTTGTTTATTCATCTACTTAGAACATGAATTCACTATTGAAATAAAAAAAATCATTTCTTGACAAATTCAATAAAGTTGAATTAGAGGGTAACAGAATCAAAGCAAAAGAGTACAGAGACGGAAAACTAAGGCGATGGCAAAGTTCTAATCACAAAACTGGAAGTAAACAACAAAATAAGCACTTTGCAAAAATATGGAAGTAATGAAGGGGTGATGAAAACAGCAGAATTATTTCCCCAAACAAACGGTGCCACGCTACGTCAACAGATATGCAACTTAATTACTTGTCACTAGATTTTGGAACTTGCAATGAATATTTTAAGCCAATAGGACGAGGTAACATACATCTCAGGCGAGAACTCGCTAGATGCACCTTTCTCATCGACGGGTAGAGCCTCTTTGCCGTGGATAGCAGTCAGATGATGCAGGAAAGAGAGGGAAAGTAGGGCATCTGAACGTATGACTCGCAGAGAGCGGTAAATAACTCGAAGACTGGAAAATGCATCAGCCAGGGCGGTGGAGAGGTCGTCTGTAGACAAAAGATAAGACAAAATTCAGTGACAAGTCAAGAGACAACAGGCTTGAGGACGTACGCAGCTAAAAAAGAAAAAAAAGTTGCTCAATAGTTCACAACGTTTATTCGCGACATTAAGATCCTGTAAGGCAGACATCAAGGAGGATAGTAAGATCACCTAATCTAAATAGAAATGAAGAATCACCGAATCACAAGTTGCTATTCTGTCAGAATAAATTTCTTTCTAAATATTTCACTCAGCCCGGTTAAGTTCATTAAGCACTATCAATGTTTTGCTAAAAATTTAAGTAGATTACAAAACAAAATTTCTGCAGAAAACACGAATTCGCAAACAACAAAGGCGAAGGAGTTAATATTACTGAGCCGCAATAAAAGAATGAAAATAAGAGCAAAAGTACAAGAGCTTTCGGGTAGTTTCTGTTTTACGGCAGAGTTGAAAAAAATTTTCCTTTTAAATGCAAGCTAACGCGATGTAAGGTAAAAATAAGTTAAAAAACACTATCTTTACATACCTAATAAATGACAGGGAAAACGAGACCAAGAAGCGAAAAGAGAATTTAGGCTTAAATTGCGGGTGTTTTCTGATGCAAATTCATATGACAGATTCTTGCACAATAAAAAAATCAAATTGGTCGAATCATTTAAACCAGGAGAAGTTCCAGTGGATGTTTTCTGTGGTCTTGTAGCATGAATAAGGGACGGCTAGAACGGGTAATATTAATGGTCTTTGCCCTTCAAAATGGTACCACAACAGGGACTCTCAAAGAAAGAACATGAAACGGTGAAATAAATTTGATCATGTGCTTTTATTTCAGGCCAAAAAGTTCGGACTTCGAGAGGATGATGCGGGTAGGAAAAAGCAACCTCTACAAGACGGTTTTTGTACGTCCACTAGAATATTTAAATTGCATTAGGAGCTGATTCGCTTTATCCAAAAAAACGATTATCCAAGTTAATTAACAAGGGACATACGTACAGACCAACAAGAACACTATTTTAAAGAGTAGTCACCGATCAAAGAACATGATTGTGAAGAAATAAAGGGAGTTAGATTTACTTCAAAGTTGTGAAAGGTGATTCACACTATTTTCAAGCAGTGAAGTCATGCTGTGAAATGTTTTGCCAAAAATGATCAAGAATTTGCCAAAAGAATGCATACCAAAACGCTTCAATCACAATTTGTTCGATTAAAATGAGCCAAA
Source organism: Mesocestoides corti (assembly GCA_900604375.1). Taxonomy (NCBI): domain Eukaryota; kingdom Metazoa; phylum Platyhelminthes; class Cestoda; order Cyclophyllidea; family Mesocestoididae; genus Mesocestoides; species Mesocestoides corti. The sequence goes on from UXSR01000643.1 coordinate 13,184, forward strand.
CAACCTATCTATCATAAGCAACTCACAACACTTTCGTCAAGTAATGCGAGAAAAAAATCGAAAACAAGAATTCGTGGTTTGTGTGAATACTTAAAAATCAGCATTTTCCCGGTAAATCAAACCGAGTTACCAAGCTGCAAGGTAATGTACTAGTTTAGCACTTTTAAAAATATCATTTTTAGAGCTACGGAGTAGATCCTAGATCAAACCATGTTAGCAAAAATATTCCTGTGATTAAATTATGAACTTCCGCTATTTTATTCTTATCCGGCGTACAGAATGTCAGTCAGTTTACTTACATGCATGTGTAATTTCATTTGTCCAACCCTTCCTTTTAGATTTCCAAAATATACTCATGCTTTATGAAATAAAATTATAAGAGATTTTTGCACTTACTTGGATTTTTGAATCCATGATTTGCTGAAATTTCGGCGATTTTAGACAATTTCGGCTATAGGTTTACCTCCATTTAAAGGGGGAACATAAAACTGGTGTCGATGGTTTGATTTTACGTACTACAGAACTACTAGTGAGAAAAGATGTACTCACACAGTTAAATGGCGCATGACACTAAATTTACGCACAAGTTAATAAACCAGCGAATTTTTAAGCTCACCTTGGCCAGTTCTGATACTAATGAGAACAGACCGTGCGCTGACACAGTGCTTGACGGAGGCAAGGTCAGCTTGTTGGTAGATAACAATGTCACCACATTCTATAAACGAAAATATGATCAATAAAATATAACAAGACCAGAACGCAACATGCCCAGTAAATATTTAACAAGGCAAAAAAAACAAATCATCGGGTAGTAACAGATATAAAAACGACAACATACCTTTTTTCCATTTGCTATCACATTCGACATCACATGGGAGACACTCCCCAGACGAAGAGCGCCGAAAGCCTTTGGCGCAAATTGGAACGCACGCGTTCCCTTGAATAGAAAAGTTTACCGGCAAAGAGTCCGACAGCCGAGTGCTCTCAAGACTGAGCAGAAGATCCTTCGGGATGGGTTTGAAAAGGCAGGTCTCACGAGACACACAGTACCGTCCAAAAAGCTAAAATAGTGATAGTAAAACTCTACCGCATACATTGGGTGGAAAGGCAGCACACAAGATCTTTTGCACACTTGAAATTCCGAAGCCAAATGTCATTATAAAAAATCCGAGAGGACAAGGACAAAGGGGAATGGGAACAACCGAACGAACTTCTGCATGAATTCCCGTGGCCATCTTCTGCGTGGGCCCTGATTTTACGTCCGTCCCGATTGCATGAAATTTACCAGGAGCATACAATCAACCAACAAAATTGACCCTGGTGTTTAAAGCCTGCAAAAGGTCATGACAACTTGCGCAAAATGTACAATTATCAAACCAAATGCAGGTAACCAACGCCAAATGAACAGAATTTGGTGTCTGCTAATTAGGAACGACCATTTGCAAACAAACAGCTATCATCGCTTGCCAATGCCTTCATTAATGGGTACTAGTGCATGCACACAGGATCGTGCGAAACACCTACTTTGTTCAGTAAAATACGACCAAATAGCTGCTCCGATTAGGTGCTTCGCAGACCACAAATGGGACCCAATCAATACCCAATCCAATGCAAATCGGACACATCTCAGATCGACATTAGAAGATGACTGCCTCCAAACTCATTCCGAGGATGTGCATCTTGCAACGCAATTTTTATCAAATTACTGGAAGCCACAATACAAAACGGCGCTTCTGCTTCCACTCCACTCTCAAAATCCCACTTAAGGTTAATTTGTGCAATCTAGGGGACACACACACGTCAAGTGGATCAGTTGCATTTTAGCCCCCAGTGATAGCACTCGCTCCGTCTACGAGGTAACTCTCCACGACATCGAAGTCAACCTTCGTGAAAAAGCACTTTTGGGAGCACGCATTCCGAGGAGCTCATTACCAAGCTTCTTAGGTCTGTTCTTGTTAAGCTTCCTTTGAGAACAATAGCGAGTGTTTGCACTCCTTTAGGCCTTACAAGCCGGGACCTCTATGAGTATTGTGGACCAACCCAAATGACAGAAATCTAGCTATCTGTAGTTGTGGAAAAATACATCTTTTATAATTTCAAATTAATTTTTTAAGATATATCATTGCTTTCGAATTGTCAATGTCGGTAATGCATATGAATTACAACTGACCCATCGTTTCTAACCCGACGCCAATACTAGTAACAGAATGAAGGGACCTAAATATTCCTTTGATAAAACTAGGCTTAAAAATCCACAAAGACTTTGCATGCTTTAGGTGCCACTAATAACCTGAATGGTCATCCACCAGTATATTTGATTGCTATGCACAAATGCTTAATAAGCATTCAAATCGCTCATTGATATCATCTGAAATGCGGGTAACCACGAAAATGGAATGCGATCGTGTAGAAAACACCTGTTTAGTAACTGAGAGGTTTGGGGCTTCTTTGAGATGATGGAGAATGGACGACGACTGGTACTTTCGGATTCGCTGACAAATTTACCACCTGTTTTCATTAATTTTTTGTGATAGAGAGGATGGATGCTGCATGACAGGTTCAGTAAATAAATGTTAACAAAAGCAAATGAACAAACTTATGAAGTTGGGTGGTTAATAACCTATGTCATGTGATTAACTGAAATTTACATCCATATATGCAAAAGAGCCCTGCAAAATACTTGCCTATCGAAGACAAATCATCTTCTTTGCTCCCAAAAGCATGAGACAACGGTATGCGGTCAGCTTGCGAATTGTAAGTTCAGTTTCGTGACTTAGCCCCCAACTTTTAAGGAAAACGACTCAGCTCTAATCAAGTCGCCAAAGAAAACGAAACTAGGCAATTTATTTTCAGCATACTTTTTGACTAAATACAATTATAACCTCTATAAAACGTAATTAACCACTCATGTTAATACTTTGGCGTCGGTGTTGGCATCTCCATTCTAGATGATCACCTAAAACCGACAAAGTCGGCTAGTGAAAAGCAAATGATTGCTGATACCGTCAAACAAGTCTGGTTTACGGGTCACATATAAAAACGCACGTGTGATTAATGGGAATTGTACAACTCGCAAATATATAATTTATACACAAGCCACGCAAAAACCAAGAAAGTTTGTTATAAGCAATACAGAAATTATTTATCCACAAATTAATTACCTCGTAGAAGCCATTGGGACAGGAGGATATGCACATATTATTAAGACGGAAGTTACGACAGACAAGGCAATCATTTGCTGCTGGGCCGGTACAGCCACCCAAGCATGTTGGATGGCAACATTGACTAGCATTCTGAACTGAGCAACTCAAAGATGCCTCCCGGCACTTCGCAGCACAAACTAAAAGAAATTAATGATAAAAGGGCGACCTGCCCTAGTGTATATGTCTGATATGCCGAAATGAAAGTCTCACATATTCATTAAATGCAACCATTTGGATCGAGGTTAAAGCGAAGTGTGGATAAAATTCAGATTGGTGTAAGCTAGTTTTTCATAAATGCATGACAAATTCTTGGGGCCAAAACTTACTATATTGGCATTCGTCTTGAGACCAGCAAAACGACCTAGGCAGGTTGTCGACGGTAACTCGATTACATTTGGGAGGACAGGCATTTGCACATAAATCATACAGGCCTACTTTTCGCAGTAAATCTTGTCCATAAACGCTGCTTCCACTTCGCCTTTCTAAACTATCATTGAATGTGTGTATTTTCCAAGGGGACACGAAAGGAGTCAATAAGTGCCAGCCAACCGTATCCACGTAACACATTTGAGGATTATCCAACAATTGAACACCAGTTTCACCAAGTACACGAAGACATTTTAGACCAATACCAGAGAGGGCAGTGTGATGTATAAGGAGGGAATAAGGAGCGAGAGTGGCCTTTCCTGCGATTGAAACTGGAGGTGTAAAAAGTGAGATGCCGTGAATAGCGACTAAATTTGGGAGAAAGTTGGAAAGATCGCTAGTGCAGCTGGAGTATTCGACAGTAACAGAGCCAAGAACTTGAAGGAGTCGAGGCAGGCTGAGGCCATTGGCGCCGCACTGAGTGTTTGATAAACCGATGATTACGAGATTTCCATTAATGATTGTGCAGTTCGAAATCAAATCCAAAGAACTCAACAAAGTAAGGTCCAAAACAGCCCCTGGGCATTCTACAAGAAATAAGACTACTTTACTGAAATGCAACTATACAGATTTTTGGTCACAAAGCAATGGACTTTGTAACTTTGGGTAAAGTTAATATTGACATGGATTCAGTAACAGCTCGGTCATCGTATGCCGAAAGACACCGTGGATAACAAAGCAGAAAACAGTTTACGAAATTTCAAATTGGGCATATTGGCAAGTAGTGGGCACTACAAAAAAGTCTATAACACTTACATGAATTGTCATAATCAAAAACATTACCTCGCTCTTAAGAACAAAAACAACTCAGCCTTGCGGATCACAATCGCAGACAGCAAAATTCACACCAAAACATTATAAGCGTCTGCAGTTAATTGTAACAAACTTAATATAACGTGAAACATATACTGTCGAAAAATTCTGAACACCGAGGAATAAGCATACATGTACACCCAGAGGAAGCATCCTAATATCAGACGCTTAGGGTAGCAAGCTGCATATAAAAATATGAGCAAGTAAACATCTTACCAAAGTCAGGCAGAGAGTTTGGATATGCGCCACAGTTCATTGCGAAAACAAAGCGATGGTGAAAAGTCAGTGACGCCAACAAAACGAGCAACAAAAAAATGAACCGCCAGCAAAGCACCACCGACATCACGACTTGAACCGAGCAGCTGCATAAACTACATAATGTATTACGGAATGAAGAACCAGAATAGGGGTATCAATGCTGCAGCCATTTCGATTACACCTTCAGTTTAGGCAATTTATCTGTGGTGTGGCGTCGGATTAGGGCGCAGACATATTGGACCACCTGGCCTCAGCCAATCCTGTGTCTCTCTGCAATCCAATGGCATGCGGGAATGGAAGGCAGAAAACCAGGGTAGGACACGACCGCGGTATAGTATATGGTGAGCGGCGTGACCAGCGCGGCGGACTCGGATGGAAGGTGTCTGACATGTGGTTCTGGCTTGTGATTGGTCAACAAAGCCTGTTCTGTTGTACCAGTCTTCTTCCTATTAGGGCTCGGGTATTCTACAGTGGCGTCGTATGAGGGCGCAGACATGTTAGACCACCAGGCCTCAGCCATTCCTGTGTCTCTCTGCATTCTAATGGCATGCCAGGTAGATAAGCAGCCAACCAGATGACACGACTCAGTTGCAGTATGTAATGAGCGGCGTGGCTAGTGTGGAAGACTCGGATGGAAGGCGCCTGACGTATCGCTCTGGCTCGTGATTGGTCAATAAAGCCTCTTCTGTTGTACCAGTCTCCTTCCCAATAGGGCTCGGGCCTTCTACACTGGTGGCAGCGTATGCGTTCGATTAACGCAAATCGGACCCCAGCCCTTTCTCTTCTATGGTCAACAGAGGCAAAGACCCTTATATGCCAGCTGATGTTGTCTTGGCGTTCATCCGATGTCCAATAAACTGCATCCATTGACATTACTCGGGATTAGGACTATTGTATCTGAAGAAGCATTGGCAACTCAGCGACGACGACGATATGGGCAGTGAAAGCCAGCTGGACTGCAACTGCGAATGGACCAACGATGGATGACGAGTCCTTCCTGCAAGTCTACAAGTGCAAAGTCCCTCGTCAACTATTCGCATGGGCCGCTATCCTGCCAGATGTGGGGTGTGGGGAGTGTCGAACTGGATATTATTTCAACACCGGATATCACCAACAGTGAAAGGAACCAAGCCCGAAGCTAAGGACAGCTTCACTCCTGCGGGGGAGGCAGGGTGACGACAGATCAGGGCACAGACATATTGGACACTGGGCTCAGCCAATTATGTGTCTCTCTTCGTTCCAATGGCAAGCGAGGAAGATAAACAGCCAAACAGAGAAGGATACGACTGAGGTGTAGTATATAATGAGTGGCGTGGCCAGCGTGGTGGACTCGGATGGAAGGCGCCTGACGTGTGGCTCTAACTTGTGATTGGTCAATAAAGCCTGTTCTGTTGTGCCGGTCTTTTTCCTATCAGGGCTCGGGTATTCTAAAGTAGCGACGTCTGAGGGCGCCGACATATTGAACACTGGCCTCAGCCAATCCTGTGTCTCTGCGTTCCATTGGCATGCCTTACCCTCTTCTCGATCATAGTATGGGGCAGAAGCGTACAAGTGGTGTCAGCGATACCGTCTTAAAGACGGTAGCGGACATGTACAGAGAACAAATCTAATAGGGTAGAGGCAATTTCCGCCCTCAACCGAACGAGTGTAATATCGATGACGATATCGAGGGTTGGATGGACAATGTGGAGCGATTTGTGAAATATGAAGAACCGGATTGTCGATCACACATGGTAATGAGAATCCTAGCTGTTTCTGTCAGGCGTATTGCCATAATGTCTGGCTGCTTGGAGGACACCCATTATGAACAATCACTTATGGAGATGTCTAAGCTGTTCACGTAGGACGCCGAGAGCATTTTGCAGAAACTGTTTAGTCAGCGATTTCGGCCTGGAGAGCGTGTCGTTGAGTATACGGCTGAAATACATGACCTGGTCAGAAGAGAATACCCTGGTTTGACGCAAGAAAACCTAACGGTAGCCCACGTTCTCCTGACACTGCATGGAAAGATTGCTGTGCAGCATGCGGGGCTTGGGACCCGATCGATTGCAGACGTACAAAAGACTATCATGGCGGACCAAGGCCTGGGGGACAAAATCCAGTTCTCCACACCGGCTCAGCCAAGCTATATTCCATAGTGGCAGCAAAAACGAAAAGGTTCCATGAGCCACGATTCATAGGACCCGGTGGACAATGGACGGGTAAACCTCGCGGTGGAGATGTTTCTAAGAAGCCTCCAGGTGCGTCAGTCTTTCTCCCTGCCATTCATGCGTCATCTGCTGACACCCGACCCTTCGTATCCATAGGTCTATGCAGTAGGTTAATGCACTTTCTAGTTGATACAGGTGCCGGATGTTCCTTGGTCAACCCACGACGGTTTCCTCGGAAAACGTTTTAACCATACCTAGTGAAATCGTCGATTAGAGTTAAAGCCACGAACGGAACTATGATGCTTAGTAAGGGGTGTGTCGATGTTTCATTCACTATCGCGGGTAATCTGTACCAGCATATTTTATATTTATGCCAGGAAATGCCATACGATGGTATACTGGGGTCAGACTTCCTTGACAGGTTGGCGGGTAAATGCAGTCGACCACAGCGGTGTTTACGCCTAGGGTCTCATGAGGTACGGGTAGTATATGAAGAGAGTAACAAGGCCATTTTGGCGATCAAGTCTCAGGCACACCCGACTTCAGAGGAACTAGACGATTGGTGAACACACAAGCACACAGTGAGTGGCTCGATCTCACTCAGCTTCGCAAGCTGGTCTGAGAGTATGCAGATGTATTTTCGTGGGAAGGGGCAGACACTAGTCGAACAAATGTTACGATTCATGACATTCACACGACGGAGGCACGCCCTATTCGACAACCACCCCGACGGATACCTGTGGCGTATCAACAGGCAGTTGAGGAAGCCATTGCGGATATGTTACAGAAGAAAATCATCAAACCGTCGTCATCCCCATGGGCATCGCCCATAGTTATCGTCAAGAAGAAGGTCGGTGCCATTAGGTTATGCGTCGACTTTCGGAAACTAAATGAAGTCAACGTGAAATATAGCTTCCCTATTCCGCGCATGGACGTCAAGCTAGACGCCTTAAGTGGGTCAACGTCATTCATTACTTTGAAACTTAAGTCAGGTTACTGGCAAGTCGAGATTAACCCAATCCACCGAGATAAGATGGCGTTCGTAATTCTGTCAGGGTTATATGAATTCGAGACTATGCCCTTCGGCTTAGCTAATGCTCCCGCAACGCATCAACGACTTATGAAGACAGTCATACAAGGCCTAGTTCCGCAAGAGTGCTTGGTTTACGTGGACGACGTGATCGTACACGCAAAATGTATCAAGCAGCACATTAGGCGTGTACATAATATCTTTGAAAGACTTCGTGGGGCGAGACAGGCTTAATCCGGAGAAACGCACGCTCTTCAGGGAGTCGGTTAAGTTTTTGGGACACGTTAACTTTAAGGAAGGCATTAGAACAGATCCGGATAAAAAGGAGAAGGTTATGACATGGCCGACACCAACCAATGTGGAAGAGCTACGGAGTTTTCTAGGACTGGTAACGTACTACCGTAGTTTTGTCAAAGGATTCGCCCATATTGCGTCACCAATGCAGAAACTTATGGAGAAAGGACGATCCTGGGCATGGACGGATCAGTTTCATCAGGCATTCTGCGACCTCAATGCTTGTCTGGTCACGGCTCCGGTACTGGCCTTTCCCAATGTGAAAAAGGATTGCTCTCCGTTCAGTTTGTACACGGACGCGTCAGACAGGGCGATTGGGGTGATACTTATGCAGGTCCGACCCGATGGCTTCGAACACCCTATAGCATTTAGCATCAGAGCCCTTTCGAAGGCTGATCGTAACTATTGCACTACTAAACGCGAAATGCTGGCCTGAAAGTTTTACCTAGAGCGCTATAAGCACTACCTTTTAAGTAACGAGATTGTGGTACGTACGGACCATCAGACGCTGAGGTGGCTGCATAAATTCAAGGAAACTTCGGGCATTATTGCGAGATGGCTTAAGGTGCTGAGCCAATTCAACTATAAAGTTGAGTATCGCCCTGGGAAAGAGCATGAGAACGCGGATGCCTTGTCTAGGATTCCAGAACATACTGCAGACGCAGCCGCCATCTCCATGGAACAAACTACGGTTGTGAATTGGGGGGGCTGCTCAATCGGAAGATCCCTACATAAGCCTTATATAAGATAGGCAACGCACGGGTTCCCTCAAGCCTACAAACAAAGAGATGGCAGGAAGCAGCCAAGAAGCGCGAGTGCTTTGGTCTGCCTGGAATAATCTTAGTTTTAGGGATGGTGTCCTATACTTTAAGTTTTGACCATCGTACCCTTTGCGAGTGGTAGCACCGAGGTCCGCCGTGGAGCAAATCGTGACCGAACTGCATTTTAGTTTGGGCCAACTGGGACCAGCAAAAGTCGAACAAGCAGCCCGTAAGCGATACTGGTGGCCATCCATGCGCGAAGACATAAATGATATTTGCGCGTGTTGTCACTGATGTGGTGAGGTGAAGTCTCCAACTCACGCGGCCAGAGCACCACTGCAACCCATGACAGCGGGCTTCCAAAACACAATGATCCCTTCGTTTGCGAAAAGTGGAAAGTAACAGGTAATTTAGACTAACGCACTATTAAACTACTTCTAAC
>UXSR01000644.1:0-22549 GCA_900604375.1 Mesocestoides corti
TTTCAGCTGGCATTTAAGGGTCTTTGCCTCTGTTGACCACTGAAGAGAAAGGGCTGGGGTTCGATTTGCGTTATTCGAACCCACCGCTGCCACCAGTGTAGAATACCCGAGCCCTAATAGGTAAAAGACCGGTACAACAGTACAGGCTTTATTGACCAATCAGAAGCCAGAGCCACGCGTCAGGCGCCTTCCATCCGAGTCTACCGCGCTGGCCACGCCGCTCATTATATACTGCTCCTCAGTCGTGTCCTTCTCTGGTTGGCTGCCTTCCTTTCCCGCATGCCATTGGATCGCAGAGAGACACAGGATTGGCTGAGGCCAGGTGGTCCAACATGTCTGCGCCCTAATCCGACGCCACACCACACCACAACACCACAACTACACTACAGCACACTACACCACAGCTGCACCATACCATCCTACACAAAAATGGATATAGAGGACGCTCCCGTTGATTCTGTTCGACCTAGAACGATTAGTAGTGTGCACCCACGTTTTATTAAAAAGAAGAATTGTGCTGAAGAACCTGATGCTGTTGGAGATAATATTCCCGGTAAGCACGTTTTTTCGGACTATCTCAACTTTAATTTCGTTTCGTGTTTTGCGGGTATTTATATTTCTATTAATAGTGGTAAATGTCGTCATGTTTAATTGTTCTCTTGCCGAACTGCAAGTCATTTTTTTATTGGCAAGAAATATTGTAATCGGTTTTGTTCATGCTTCCGTGGCTAACTGCTTCAAAAATATTTATTATGCTTTGCTGTACATGTATATACTTCATCCCCATAGTTTCATTCCTAATTTGGCTTTTTGGGAAATAAAGTGCTGCTGCAATAAAAAGTATGAAACCGGCAATGTTGTTTTTGTTGTTATTGACATTCTATAATTTAGACTTGGGTCTGCTTTTTCATGGTTGACAAATCGGCAAATAATTTGCATCTTATACATGATCAGTATACTCTGGACAGGTTGTTAATTTCAGTTATTCACTGAATATGCTCCCTTGTTATTACATGGAGAGATTAAAACTCATGCCCGCCAACATCTTCTAGAAAGCAGGCTTGGACTAACTTAATTTGCATTAAGCATTTTTTTGTATTAGGCACTCAGCGCATTTTCGTGCAGGTATGGGGCTGCGCTCATAACATCAGTGATGCTGAGTACATGGCTGGCCTTCTCTCCACCTATGGTTACAAAGTAACACTTGGAGGAAGTTCTTCTGTTGCAAAATCCGATGATGGCTGTGCCTGCTCAGACAAGACCTTTAAAGGCGCTAATTGTTCCAACGGTGACCGCGAATGCAGAGGACAAAACTGTCGAAGCCCAAATCACGATGAAGCGGAAAAAGAGGCAGCCGATTTGTGGCTTCTAAATAGCTGCACTGTAAAGGGCCCAGCGGAGGATCACTTTAGGAACGCCGTAATGGCGGCTAAAGCGAGAGCCAAGAAGGTTGTGGTGGCTGGCTGTGTCCCACAAGGCAGCCCAAATGTCGCCTACCTCAAGGTTTGATTGCACTTATTTTCCAAGTTTTGTCGACTTTATAGTTACCACACAATTAAAAAATTTTTTAATTAATTGAGAAGAGTAAAAAACGCTTTGTCAATCTTCCTTTGGATAGTCCCTCTTAGTGAAATTATTATACTTTCCTTAGTCATGTATAAACCACTTTACGACTGAGCGATTTGGAAAAAAATTCTCTCCAATCTTTTGATATTTGTTTTTGTTTGCTGCAACTGCTTAGCACATCTTAAAGTGATCACCTGATGGATTGAGGAGCTGTATCCTTTCCCATTTGTTTCATTTTCACCACCTTACATTTTGCGACTTGTTCCATGCCTTAACAGTTGAATTAGTCACGTAACGGGACATTCAGTTGCTTTCTTTCGTTAATGTATATCTTTGATATGCAGGCCAACTATTGCTAACACGGCCATTGAGTGCTTCCTTTAAAAACCCGAAGTGGATCATGGGGAAGTTTTGCAGTGAGCTTCGCAATCCTACCTGCAAGCACGGATTTGAATTTTATTTGGTGTTCCCTATCTTCTTCCCCTCAGGCTTATCACTTCTGATCACTATTAGCGACTATGTTTCGAAATGATTTCGACTGGGGAGGTTTATTTGAGCCTTGCAAGTTCATTCTAGGATTGCGGTAGTAGCGATAGTAGCTACGCAAAGCAGTGCTCGTAGCCATGCGGATTTTGGTCATTTGAGCTACATTTCAACTCCACCACACGTGCTTTCTTAATTTTTATGCTGTGTTACCTTTATTCGGTGAATCTCTCCATTTACCTTGTAGGACGTTAGCGTAGTGGGTGTCCAGCAAATCGATCGAGTCGTAGAGGTCGTCGAACAAACTCTAATGGGTGAGTTGGTACGTTTGCAGTTTTGTGCATAGAAAAATTGGCTGTTTAAGTGTCATTTGCAACTATCCTCAACTGCTCTCAGGCACCTAACTTTGTCGATAGGAAGCTGCGCTGTCTACTAGTGTTCTAAGCGCCATTGAGATTAGAAGAGCAGGGTAAAGGCATGGGAAAAAGACTTGGGCTTCATCTTATGCAGAGCCTTGCGGAACAGAGTTGAGCCTCCTTGACCTTTTTCTTATTCTGATATTAGGCTTGCTTAAAGCATATTACTAGAACCTAGTTATAACGACCACCTGGTGTAAATTCTTAGAACAGGCAATTTTTACTTCCTAGAAACCCTCGACTTCTGTCCATATTTTGGTGCTCCACGTGGTATGAATTTAGCAGCTTTTGTAGACCATTACTGTAGTACAACAGTCTGAGACCTTTTTTATTTCCGGAGGATCGAAAATATTTATTAATTAACTTATCGGATGCTGCTGTTTTTGTCTTAATTTGAGTGACTTACTCCATTGTTATGCCTTTGCGGCAAAAGCAACCTTCCAGACCTGGCTTCCTTCCGGGTAGGGAGGGATATCGATTCCACTGTCACTTTCTAGCTTGGATCGAAAACAGTGATAAATCAGGCATGAGTGTTCTTTTGTGATGCTTCGAACCTCAGATAATTTTTAAGCTTGTTCCTAGTTGGTATCACTTTACTGCGATTATTTCACTTTTTTATTTAATGGGAAGTTGTTTTGCCTTCTCAATATAAGCGCGGAATGGAATTGATTGAATTAGATAACCTTGTTGCCTTGTTTATTTCTTTAAATAAATATGAGGTAATCACAAAGGCTTGTTAGAAGTGTTTGATTTTTTTAAACACTCGCGATTCATGTCTGGGTTTTGAAGTAAAAGGCCTTTTACCAGATCCTAAGGTCTGGTAATTTCAAGTAACTGAAGTGAGTGTTATCGAGGCATCAATGAGTTGCCGTTGACGATGCAAACTGGATCATTTTGTTGGATTTAGCAATTACTTAAATCGTTAAATAATGAAAAGCTTCTGGACATTACAGTGGCTTGTTTATTTCTCTCAAGGAATGCTTCTTTCCACTTTGGTAAGCCTTAACCATCTCGGTGATTTTACTGTTTCGCATTTTGACGAATTCACCTTGTTTTCCACAGGCAACACAGTTCGATTTATGGAGAAGCGCGTTGGCTCGGATGAAAACGGCCTTGGTGGGTCCGGGAGAAAGCGGCGTCTAGGTGGCGCACCTTTGTCCCTGCCCAAAATTCGTCGTAATCCCTTGATCGAAATTCTTGTGGTTTCGACGGGTTGCCTCAATGCTTGCACCTACTGTAAAACGAAACACGCTAGAGGTGTCCTTGCCAGCTACACTGTCGCCGAACTCGTACAACGGGCTATTGAGGCATTTAATGGTAAATTTTGGCTGACCATGCACTTTCTATTTTGATGCCCAAACCACTGAAATTTGCCTACGGCCTGTGTGGTCTGGTGTCTTGGATATGTGTGGCTGCGCAAGCATAATGTCTACGAACTTGCCTCCTTGCAAATTTTTGTCGCTTGTTGCTAATTCAATTGTTTGTACCTTAGCGGAGTATTTCTACACATATATTTCCTGAAATAGTGCTCTGTTTTAACGAAACCACTCCACTTTTGTAACTGCTGATTTGATCACTGTATGCGTACCACAATGTAGTTGTGTTTTCATCTTGGGTACTGAACTACATTTGTGATAGTATTTTAAAATGGCCCTCAATTTAATCTGTGCCGAACTATGCCTACTGGACACACGTTTGCAGTTTTCTCCAAAGGCGATTTTTTACCACCTAGGCGATGAATATTCCGTAACAACTGCCAATAATTGCACTGTCGCTACAACAGAGGTCTGTCACTCCTTTAACACTACGAAAGCTTTGTAATGTGTGCATTTATTGGACCTTGGTAGTGGCTGAGCTCATTATTCCTGCAGTTTGCATGATCTTGGGTGGTGATTTGAGGTTCGTCCACCACATTCACGTTTAGGGCTATGAGGGCACGCCTGGTGTCTTGTGCGGGTTTGGTCATCAACTCCATGCTCGAACCTCAATTCGCCGTATTGCATTCATCCAAAATCTGTTGGAATGCAAAGCTGATTTAAATCAGGCATGCGATCAGCTAGCCTAAAAGTTAGTATGTGTGACACGAAGTTTTGTTTGTCTTCGTTTTTTTTCACCAGCCACTAATAATCGGCAGTTTGCGAGCTTAATTATATTTCTAGGCATTAGTTATATGAGGGTGTAGGTATTTTCAAAAAACAGAAAATAAGTTCTTTAACAGATTTTGAGCGAACCATTTGTACATTATGTCATCACTTTGTACTGTTCATGGTCCATTTAACTTTCCAGTATTTATGGAGTCGAAAACCAAGATCAATAGCTAATAAATCGTTCTGGTGACCTCGTGTCACTTTTTCCCAATAACTGTGCCAAGCAGTCAAACCTCATGCCGAGTCGCTCGAACCTGTGTTTACTGAAGTGTCTTCCCTAGTCTATAATCATAAGCAATCATCGCTTAATTGGAATTCGCCAATCACAAAGCAGTCTAATGTCTTGTTGCCCTGCGCATAACTTTATGGATCGGTTTTTTGACACCATCACTCACATCTTGAACTCACATTGTCAATTCTGATTATTCAGACGGCGTTAGAGAGATCTGGCTCACTTCCGAAGATTTGGGTGCCTACGGTCGAGACCTGCCACGTTTTGATTACCATTTGCCGACCACACCAGCCACAGTTGCAGAAAAATGGCCCAATCATCTAACCCTTGCTGATCTTCTCTTTGCTCTCGTTCCTACTATCCCGGCTGGCTGTATGCTCCGACTTGGAATGACTAATCCTCCCTATATTCTTGACCAGTTGGAGGAGGTCGCGGCTGTGCTGAGGCACCCGCGCGTCTACGCCTTCGTCCACATACCAGTCCAGTCAGGTGAGGCTGTACTTCTTGTGATATCTAATAAAGCTGCCAAATGTCCTATTTTCATCAAGCGTAAACTCTCTGCCTTATCACTTTCGCGGATTTTTACATGTCTTCCTCAAAATAATGTAGGGATCCGTTACGTTCTGATCGCTGGTCTAAACGGATTTTCCAAATACTTCTTATGATCTATTAGAGAATATGCATTAATTACCAATCTGTTAAACATCGAATTATGCAATTGACACCGACCCACTGCCCAACCAATTTCAATGTCTGACTATTACTTTTTACGCTCCAACATGCAATTTAGTCGGAATTTTGCAATGTTTCGTCACAGCTTCTTTCGTACTTTAGGCTCAAATAGCGTGCTTGAGTCAATGAGGCGAGCATACACAGTTGAGGAGTTTCAAAGAGTCGTCGAGTGTCTCACATCAGGCGTTCATTCGGTGTAAGCTTCTTTACAAAATCACAACAGCCCCGGGTAGTTGAGCGAGTTACCATCCCAAATTTCTTCTTTATGAATACGAATACTTCAGTGTAAGACAGTCACTTGATAGGCACTTTTTAATGCATACAATGCTCCAATTCTTTCGGAACACGTTATCAAATATCCGCAAGTCTTATGAAAGCTCAGTTTAAGTTGTTTTCGTATTGAAATGTACTACTAACTAGTCATTGCTTACCCAACTGAGAATTCCTTTTGGTCGACCATTTCAAGCAGTAGACTCTTAACGAATGTCCTTACAACTTCGGCTTGCCTTTTAACTTTTCAGTACCTTAAGTGTGCTCCAGTCACATCCAAAGTGAACCATTTTAGGATACGGTTGACCTGTTTGACCTTCTAAATCGTAGGCAAACTTCGATCATGTCTTGGCAAGGCTTTAACTTAAAAATTGCTCGTTTAACACCTTAATCATTTATATGTAGTTTGCGCAGCTTCATTGCTCTTATGATACTATTACACCGTCCATCCTCTGTTATTCATCGTCCCTACTCGAGCTACAGACAGTCAAATCCTATAGTTTTTATCTGCGATTTGTTAATGACACATAGTGTATTTTTGTGTCCACGTCCTTCTTATATGACCCCGACTTTGCGTGGTAGTGAAGAGAAAAGTAGGTCTTTAAGTGTAACCTTTTTTCTCGTTCTCAGAGATGGTGATAAGTTAACCGTGGCTACCGATCTGATATGCGGCTTTCCCACTGAAACGGAGGCGGACTTTCAGGACACTGTTAAACTTGTGGAACGCTACAAATTCCCTGTTCTCTTCATTAACCAGTTTTTCGCCCGTCCCGGAACACCTGCTGCCACAATGAAACGGTAGGTATCGTGTGATACAGATTGCTTCCGTATTAAAAAAATCTAATGCGTTGACTGAAAGTGTAGTATACCTATGTATTTACTAAAGTGGCCCTTCATAGGTTCTAGTCTTTTGAGTATATTTGCTTGCTTAAAAATCAGTTTAATTTCAGTTGTATATGCTGCTGTGTAATTCTGGCAAGGTGTACATCAGTAATGATGGTAATCTGCTAGACTCGGTTGGATGAATTGGCAAGCACACGCATATTCTTCTGAGTTTCCGTTTACTGAGTCAACTCGTCATTTTTATTACTCCCTAGCTTCCAATCTGCGAAAGAAAATGATCATTTGTGTCTTGGAATCCTTGAATAGCTGTGGGAGATCGCAATTGCTTCTGCCTTTTTAGAGTAGCGACAACCGCCGAGGTTAAGAAGCGGACGCGAAGGCTGCACGATCTTTTCAGGTCCTACTGCCCCTTTGATGGCCGCGTGGGTCGCGTCTATCGTGTGCTCATCACCGAGGCCAGCACCGACAGCAAGCATTGGGTTGGACACACAAAGGCATATGAGCAGGTAGTTTTAAATGGCTAGCTCCATTGTCGCCTATCATACGCCTTAGTTGTTTCATCCAGACTCTAAAGTCTGTAACTAAGCCTTTGTCTACCGAGTACGGGACTTCTCAATGGAAAAATACGTAATTACAGAAGACGTGACATGTTTTGCTTGAACAATACGTTAAATTTTGCGAGGACAGGTTCAAACCAATAGAGTCCTTGTGTTCTGTCTACGACACCACGTCTTCAACGTACGCGTTCGCTCGTCTAGGCAATTTTTTCAACCACCGCGGTTCATTCGCTGATTTTTCCTTCTCCTGTTTGCGTATTTACAATTTTGAATAAGTGCTACTGTCCCACCACAGAAACACTCCTTCTCCTGTGGTCTGATGTGGGTACTTTGTTTTTTTAATTTTTCGTAGATCCTTTTGCCCAAAGACCCAGACTTGCAAGGCCGGATAGTTCTGGTGGAGGTGACAGAGTGTGACAAATTTTTCATGAGGGGCAAGGTCATCGATCGAGGACCTTTTGAGTCTCTCTCAGTGGGGGAGGACGATGGCTTTCAGCTATCGCTTCAGACCGTCGGTGGTCCTGCTAGGGTTCCTGAGGACATCTGCCACAAGTCGACAATCCCTAAGGTCATCTTGTCGAAAACCAAGTCTGGTTTCGATTCATCAAGTGTTGTGAGTTTCTTAAACTACATATTGCGTACTTTATCATTAGGCAGTGATCTAACACGCTAACGTATTGTCTTTTGGTGTCTTTATTATTTTACTTGCCGTCAATTACTTAGCTTCTCCATGTTTACACGAGGGCTTGTAACCAAGTTTGTATCCAAGTTGAAGCAGTAAGGTCACTCATTTAAATCAATAATTCGTGTTGGCAAGTGACCAGCGTTCTCAGCGTCAGCTTTTGTTGAGTCCTTTTCGTAACTGAGGCCTCTTTTTAGGTCCCAATGCCAAAAGACATAAACAGTAGGGACACCAAATGCTTGCCGTTAGTCAAACTAAATCCGTAAAATCTTTCTTGTCATTTAACCACAAGGAAAGGGGCCTTTATTGTATGCTTCTTGGGTTTGAAATGTGCACCTTTTTCTAATGCAAGCGTGTCAGTCAGCATCGAACGACGTGACTCATCCATATATCCATCAGACTCGCAGAGACTCAGTTAGCGGACTTTACCCCACAAGATCTTGCAGTCAATGCGATCTCTACTTTTAACCAAGCACAAAGTCAGGGAACACTTAGTAGTTCCGTAGAAATGTGAAGTCTCATCTGCTCTACCATTCAAAATGTAAACGTTGTGGTTAAGTGTGTAGGTTAGAGCGGCACTGGACCACGTAGTGACATCAGTTGTTACCATGACTGTTTGATGACCTGAAATGCGCATTTGAAATTTTTAAGTGCCTTTTCTTTATTAGCCGTTGTCTTCTTTTTAGATTCTCGTCGCCGTTGTCCTACTTCTGGCTGCCTGGGTCATCATAAAGTTCTTTGGTTCCGTGTGAATGCTTTAATCCCCATTATCATTTGTACAGAAAGCTGAAGACAATGTTTTTAGTCACGTGTTTACTTATTTGAAAAACCGGGGGCTAATCGTTATTCCATAATTTTATATTAACCTATCTTACTCTTCATTCATTGTACTTTTTCTCAGTTGTTTTGGGAAAATTTATTTTATTCCTTGCCGGTTTGTAGTCAATCAGAACGCGGGCTACCGAAGTCGCTGCTAACAATTTAACCCATTTTGATTACGTTGAATTATTTTTTCGGGACCTGTTAACATAGTCAGAAATGTGGTAAAGACCTCAGTGGGCTTTTTCTTAAATGTCCTAAATATTTGTCTTTTCACATTTGGCACAATATTTTGATGCTCTTAGGGCTACGGATGCAATTTTTGTCCAAGATACTCGTTGCTTTGTACATCAACGAATAACACATGTGCGCTCATTATGTGGATCAAATGACGGTTTCCTTGGTAATTTTAGAAGTACGTTTCCACTAGTGACTTCGTCTCACGTTAATAGGTCCGGCTTTTATGATCTGGATCAGTGTTTTTACGAACCTACAGCTTCACAATACTGGCTCGGCATTCACTTAGGGGAAGTCAACAAAGGAGCGTTGGGCTTCTGCACTATTACCCTATGCCTGCTGTTTTCCCGTTGCCATTGCGTCTATACCCGGGATGCCTCGCATTTACTTTGTTCAGTAACGAACTAATATTCTAACCGTAGAAGAAACTTGAACTTCCATGGTTACAATTAACATCAATTAGAATGTCATGAACTAATACTAGTCTCCGTTATTGAAGGTCCAGCAAGTACAAAGTCCTTAATCAACCGTAAAACTATGAACTTAACGCCAATTTGTTTTGTATCGTGATACCCTAGTTGCAAATAATTTCCTTTTAAAACTTCTAAAATATTTTGTTAGTCATTTAGCAAGCACTACATCAACAATACTGTCACTAGCGACCTTTCTATTTAAATCTTATATTTTGGCTATTAATTGTCAATTTTTTTTCGACGAAATATAGAGCTGTAGCTAACGCGTGTTAATAAAGTCTACTTATTAAATTATCGATTTAAATGGCCAAACTCCGTTTTCTTTTGTTCGCATTTATCGGAATCCTGTGTCGAAAGCTCATGCACAAGCACATGTCGAGCGTGATTTTAATAAGCGGCTGTGTCCATTTTCGACTTTCCAGTCTTTAATTTCAGGTCGCTACAAACTATTAACTGGAGGGGATATAAGGTTATGCAGGAAAGCTACTACAGAGCTGTTGAGCAAATTTTCATTTCAAGTTGTTTTAATACAGGCGAAAAGAGCTCACTTACCCATTTCACAATAAAAGCGTGAGCTGAAACTACAATTTAGCACTTATTTTTGATTTAGCAAAATATGGCAATAATATTAAGATAAATCACGATTTTTTATTAGAAATTGTTTTTTCCCGACACTTTATGCCTTCATCGCAACTCCCCGCACATTTTCTTGTCCAAAAACGCCTTCAGAATACGTGACCCTCGAACACAGAAGACAGATAACACAGGTACAAACATTTGACAGGTAAGAGATCTGTCAGACGCCATTTAAATGAGTATTCTATTCAGGCTGCGCAGCCCTGTTTAAAGGTCTTTTCATCTTCCTTGTCACTGGTTGGCTGCTTATCGACCTTGGAGGCCATTTATCGAAAGCACACAAAGGATTGGTTGGGGTCGTCGTGATAGAGTATGACTACGCCCCTTACCGAATCGTTAATTTTTTGTATTCGTTACAGATTTAATTAATCTAAAATAAAGGCATGTTTGCTGGTTATTTTTGGTTAGTCGTCATCTGCATCTTATTTGTGGTTGCATCGACGAATTCATCTGAGATCTTACGTAATTTTTCTGTTAATATTTTAATGAAGTTGGTTTCTGTAGATGATGAATTTGATGTCAAGTCGAATGAAATAGTGAACTTCTCGATGTCGAATTATACACTTCTGCTGTCAAGAGACAGTAGGCACGTATGGAAATTTAGAGCCGAAAATGGTAGTCGGATAACCATTAGGAAGCGTTTTGCTCATCTTTACCCCGGGGACAAAATCTCGGTGTTCGATGTAACGGCTGGTAGAAAATCCGTCATTGGTAATCTCTTTTTTAATCAATATATGTTTACAATGGTTTTTTAAGTTGTGAAGCATTGTTGTCCCGATTGTCTTTTTCGAATGGACTCATTAATGAATTTGTTTATTCATTTCCTGTCTTAAAAAGAGACTTTCGTCATTTCATGTTGCTATTCAGCACTTTTTTGATTGTTTTTTCTATTTTGGTTTTGTGTTTAGCATGAACAGTATTGCGGTTCACAACCTGCCTCTCACCCTCCTTTTTCTCACGAGCATTCACCTGTAACTTATGCTGGAGGCTCAGAGCACTGTAGACACATTAACTTTATGTGTTATGATTTAGTCCGATTTGGTCTTCAGCCTATTAGTTATTTCCCGAAACTGTTTTAATATTAATTATAGGCGGTGCTTCTTTTTATGTTGTAGCAATCTACCAAGCAGGAAATTCCTCGGAAAACAAGATTACCTCTTTTAGTGATACAGTCTCCATGGAGTTTAGTCCTTCCTCTAAAGTATCACCTCTAAGTCTGGGGATGGAAAAATACAAAATGGTAAGTCAGTTTCGTGTGTTGTATTTGTGAAATATGGTTATTGAAACCCTTTCCTTATTGGCCATTTTTTGCTTGTCCTTATGACTTCGAATTATTCCACTTCGTCAATAACTACCACATTTCTCTGAGTGCTTTACTTGAGTGTCTAAATGGCTTCACGTTTTGCCTTTTTTCATATTAAAGGGTTTTAGCTTTACATTTGAAGTAGCTGGTTTTTGTTCGATCGACAACAATGATCGCAAATCCTGTGCTTGGCCCGACAATTTCTGTTACTCAGTGTCAGAGGACCGATGTGATGGTTGGTGGGACTGTCCTGTTACGGGATCTGATGAAATCGGTTGTCATTCGTGCGGCCCATCCGAATACAGTTGTTCCAATTCGCGTAGTACGAATTCTTCCTGCTACACATTTTCGGAACGGTGTAACGGCGTTTACCACTGTGATGACAAGTCAGATGAGGTTTGACTCTACATACCTTATATCTTATCAAATCACCTTTTATTTATATGTATGGTTTTTCTTCGAAATTTTAGTTTCATTTTGATCACCGTAGCTTTTATCTAGATTATTGCTTCTTGTGTTTCTAATAGTGTAATAGCCTTGATTACCTCACTCGCATAGTCTCAAACCTTTTACCTGCATTCAGCCCTCCTTACTCGTTCATCTTGAAATTACACATACATACATTGATTTTATTAACCTCTGTTGCTTAACCTGACTATCATCTGTCACTTTCAGATGGGTTGTGGCGATTGTTCTATTACGTCTCTGCGTTTTCTTTGCGTCTCGCTGAATTCCACCAATTTGTCTGATCTGCGAGGTGAATGCATTTCCTTGGATCGAATCTGCGACAGTCAAGTCGACTGCGCCAATGGATCTGATGAATCCTCTGACCTATGCAATTCAACCTACGCTAATGCATCCTCCCATCTGCGACATTCTTCAATTGCTCAACAAATCGCTAAACAGGTAGCGCTTCGCATTGTGGATGACGCGATCATTGCAGCCTCTTCGCGCCTCGATTCGCGTCTGCGAACTCTTCTCACGTACGTCCTCTCTGCTCTGCTCGGGCCTCTTCTTGTCATAATGACGGTCGGATTTATGTGCAAGGGTAACAATGCGGCGGTGAATACAGTTGAAGCACGTCGCGCACGCCGACGTAGGTTATCAAGCAATTCTCCCTGTTGTTTATACTTTTCAATAACCTGATATGTATGAGCAAATTTTGTGGATGATCTGTATATAAGGGGTTAAACACAATTTGAAATTTGCCAGTTTATGGCTACTACATCGCTCCGGTAGTTTAATAATTACAAACGTGTTTCTACCCTGATCAACTATTAGAGGAGCAGCAGCCACTGTCATGCATTTGTTGTTGGCCCCGGCGTAGTTTGAGACCACATGCCGGGGCCACTGAGTTGAATTTTGCCCCCTTACGCTACTTTACTAGCCGCGATGATGAAGGAGATCGGAGGGAATGTGGACAGCGCTTAACCAAGTTGATGTCGCGTGTGGCGTTTGCGCGTGTATATTTGTAGCCCAGAAATGTGGAATAGCATGAGTCATAAATGCGCCAACATCGAGACTTAGGTGAGTGTTATCACTCACGTAGTGGTAATTCCGGATGCGCGTTCATGCCAATGAGGTAAGTTGAGGTTTCGCTTAGCTCATGGCATATTGTAAAAGGGGGGACTACTTGTCGCAGAACGGGGCGACCAGATTAACGACTGTGATTCAACGAGATTTACATCACATGATTGATTGTCTTAACTACAAGCCGGTTAACTAGTTTTGTCCCTGCAAGGCGTCATTAATTTGACTTTCTTCTTACTTATGGCCAATCTCACTCTGTTTTTAGCATCCACCAGAAATACATATCTTCACACTAGCAAATAGTAAAGACGTTTTGTGTGCTTGCACTTACAGAAGCTCGTTTCAATTCGCCAATTCAGAGGCTTATTCGGGACGAGATTCGTCGTCGCCCACCACCTCCAACCTATGACGAGGCTCTGAACAATAGTCTGTTTGAGGAACCAGTTTTGGAGGGAGTTCCCCCACCCGCACCACCAGATCCTCGTCCTGGAGCTCTGTCGCAGGCCCGTATTGCCACGGTCCGCGAACTTTCCATGAAGCCCGCCCCAACATTCGTAGATGTTGCTGTTTCCTGCAACCTTCAGGTTCAACGCCGATGTGAACCTACCCCTACCGAAGCAGCTCCACAAACTTTCATCACTCCGGTTCCTGCTCACCCTCCATCTCGCGGTCTTTTGGGGCGCTGGCTTTTGTCTGCACTACGGTGGAGGAGAGGCGGGGAGAGGGGCGACTATGAACAGCCGGAGGTGTCAGAAGCCACAGTCGCTTCATTTATGCACGAAGACGGAGAATTGGGCTCGATCTTGTCCAGGAGAGAATCTGTCAATGGTAATGACGATAGGAGCCCTGAGACGGGAACGCGAGGTGTGTTTGAGTGGTGTAGCTCTACTAAATCGCTATAGAATTGAACTAGGGTGTTACAGTTTTAAAATGATCTGTGGTAGCATTTTTCCGGTGTTTGGATTTGAGTTGCATTCTTATCGAAAATGCGTAGTCTTTCCACCGAATATAGTCATGAAGTCCCTTTGGTTGACTGCGTTTCGCTTCCATGTTCATGCCTCTGTGGAGATATTTTGAAGGACGGGGGTCTGATGCGCGGTTTGAAATGCTGGAGTTTTAAGTAACTGTGACCTGTTTCACTTGCGCATCTTCCTGTTTGTGAAGCCATTTTAAAAAACCATTTGTTTTTACTAAGTTATCATTTGAGGAGTTCCAGCCTGCCGACGTTTGGACCAGCTTCCAACGTTCTTGAAACAATCGATTCCCTAAACTCCATCTTTTCATGTTATAGACGCCACCTCCGCCGAAGTTAACCAATCACAAGTAGCCTTGGCGCTGGAACATGATCTTGATGGCGATGAGCCTCGTCCACCGTGCATACACACTCCACTTTTGGTAAGTGCCTCTGCCGGTGAAAGAGGCACTACGTCGAGCCTATTGGAGTCCTCCTAACCCACTTGTCCTCTTAACAGAGGCGAATTTAACCTGCCAACTCATTTTACTGTCTTTCATTATCCTATACAAAGGAGCTCTCACGCACCCACACCCGCACATGCGTTCGCACTCATATATAATCGTTTATTTTTGTCATAATTTTCTAAAATCCAGAAATTGCAGTTGTTCTTGCTTTTTTGCCTGGCTAGGTCTTTTTCTGTTCGTCTGATAGTTTATTCGTAACGATGACGACATTTTACAGTAAGTGGTGATTTAATTGTTGCCAATTTTATCGGTAGGGTCGTAAGGCCTACTTTGTTCTGTTAGGGTTGGCTTGCAAATCTCGGTGTCTAGAACCCACGACCGTTCACAAGATTTGCGAGCAGCCCAGACACTGAATGCCAAGGTCGTCCGGTCGAAAAGTTTTCCCGAATTACTTGTGCGTTGTACTCAGCCCAGCCCTTTTTTTCTGACACCATCAACTGCTAATCATCTTCTAGACTTGGACGCATGTCCTCCAATGAAAAACGGGCTTCAACATAAGTGTTAAGGGCCATACAGGAGATCACCTTTTAAATGCACTTTTTGTCCGATCTTCAGGGTTTGTGCTTGACTTTCAAAAGGAATTCCATGCCTTTATTTATCGGTGACAAATACTCCAGACGCTTTCACTCACTGCAATAACTTATTCCGATTGACTGTTGCTGTTGTACTATCCGAAGTGCCTCACATTCGTTCGTTCGCGCGTTCCATTGTGTCAGGTTTTCTTCCCACAATTGTACGAAAGGTTTGAAATCTTTATAGATGACCGTCTCAATCCGGCAACCATAAAGCCCAGATTCCTCTTTGTTCCTTGTAAAAGTGAATGAGTACGTCATGTCACTTACTTTGTCGCTGAGATTACCAGAATCTTGCCTCGGTGAAGAACGTAATAATCGTTAGTTCTACAATAATGACTGACCAAACTGCATCCTATGGCAATGTTTACAACTTCGAAAACTTAATAGACGTAATAATTGATTACACTAGTAAGCAAAGCTTTAAGTCGTGATTGAAATCTGAGATTTGGCTTCGCCGTTTTAAGCATCCGGCACCCGCATAATTTTATTTGATGAACAACCTGGCAATAATACCTATGAATATTCTAACTTTTAATTGCTTTGGTCATTGAAGCATCATGCTGTTGGTTGCGGGAATATGGCACCGTGTGCTTGAATTGAAATGCCAGTGATGCATCTAGCATTAAATTAATAATAAATCTTGCTCAAGTCATTGTCATTCTCCTAGAATTGGTGACCTTCTGTTGCGTAATAGGAAACTTTTCGTTCGACAACATTCCGCTCTGGCTGTTTCGATGGGTTTAACTAAAAATTGGGTTTCTTAACGATGGAGGTTTAGTGTCACAAGGTGTTAATGAAATGTCCCTTGTAACAAACATTGAAATAAACTAAATAGGTCTTTGTGTGCCCTTGATATCGACTTAGATGCCTCAGGTAAAATATGCAACAGCAAAATCGTGTTGAGCTACAAATAGGGAAATCTGTGTGAATTACATGAACAAAAACGCAATCAAGGATTGAGGTTAGCTGACTTTTTAAGCAGTCTAAACAATAGTTATGCAAATAAGTTTACAAGTTATAGTCTTTACCAACATCTAGTGCAATTTGGCAAATGCTGGAAAAAAAAGATATTGGCCAAATTTAATGAATCCGACCATATTTTTCCAGCCATAACCAGACCTGTAAACGATATGAGCCGTAATAGAACAAGAAACCACAGAGATAGAAAACTAACAGGCGTTAAAACAAGGAAGCATAGAAATAAGTTCACATTTTCTGAAACAGGACTTCGGTAGTTGCCACACCATTGTAACAATTCCGTGGTTATCAGACAGAAATTATTTGTTAAAAGCCTGTTTTCATTTTGCTGAACTTGACTTTTTCTAATCAAGCAAGACATGTTGGCAAAAACTTCTTCAAATACAATTTTTAAATCCGTAAAATGAACTGTCCAGCATTATACGAGGTTTCAGGTAAAAGACGTTTCCCATTTCACCGATTCCGAGCGTTTCTGATATTCACCCAAGATAAGAATTAAAAATAAAAAAGTCGACTAGCATGTAACCGAACAGTATTGTTATTCACTAATTGAGAAGTAATATTTGTCAGTATAGTCAAATGTATACTCGCAGGCATCGTCATTTACTAAGAGTTTCATTTTGGCATTTCCACTTTTATCCACACTGCATGAAAAAGACTATTTTAACAAAAGTGCAATGTAGAATTTTAAGCTAATCAGTTCTACACGATTTTCCGATTATGCAAATTATGTTTAAACCCCTATAGATGTATTTGTATCCTATTATTTTTAAAATGACAAACTATTATAGAAATTCGCATTTTTCCACACTCTTCTCGTTAGAACTAATTCATGACAAAATATGTCAAAATGATCCAAAGCAGCACCATGGTAAATATTTGGCACGAAAAGGAACAACCAATGTTTCTAAAGTTGTACTTTGACTCAAGTGAAAAAAGGTATTTGAGATCCGATGTACAAATTGCAATGCCTTCAGTGCAAACATATGAATACTGCACAGTTTTTCTAAATCCTAAAACCTGTTGCAAGAAAAGACATTATTTTGTGGCATAGATATAGTTAATTTCTTTTATTGCGCAGGCATAAAGGGGACTAACTGGAAAATAATCCAAGTAGGCCTGACCTGCAGGACCCAAATCATGGTCATTCCTAAACAAGACACAACATTTAAATAACATCTAAAGTAAGCGTTGAAAGTTTCAGTAAAAAATGTGTTTGATCATTGCATGTTTGATAAAGCAGATTAATGTTCAAATAATTTTCCTTAGTTAACCAATTAGGTGATGTGAGATGAATAATCCATTATTGATTTCACGTTGTCATTTAATAAACATTGGGTTTTTAACTTTTAAAGTAGGCGGTGTTGTGCTTTATAAATCTGCAGCCAATAGTGATAATACAGTTATGATATTTTGAACAACCGAGGGCTAAAATATACAAAATCCGGGGGGTTAAATAACCAAATATATTTCCGGGTAGAAATATTTCACTTATTCCCAGCGAAACAAAAATAAAATTAAGCGGTTTTTGGTCCTAAAAACAAAAAATTCAAGACACACACATCAGGAGCCTTTATGATTTTGCCTAGTAAGCGATGTAAGTAATAATTAAACGCGCCACTTTATATATATATTTGATCATGTTAATGAGAAGAAAATAAAGTCTCCTGGGTATTCCTGGTCACTTAACAAATGTATGAGTCATTTTTTTGTAATTCTTTAGAAACTTGCAACTGTGAGAAAGTTTAAGTTAAGTTGCGAATAGGCATTGAAGGAAAGTTTAGTTTTTTAAAAAAATGTTCATAGTGTTCTGCAAACTTTTTCTTAGGAAAGACTAAATGCACATGACAAAATGCCTTGACTTAAATAGATTACAATTTACACACTTGTTGCAGCGAATACAAATAATTTACAAAGCGAGCAATTAATTTGTTTAACGAATCAAAATGCACTTGCGTGCTTTCGTGTCAGGTTGGCTTCCGTTTCAGGATGAACGGGGGGATGAATATTCATGTGGTATGCCTTTGCTCAGTAGTTAATTGAATCAACCAGGATAGAAACACTACGGAAGATACTGAATTTAATGCAATCCTTCGCGAAAAAGGCATCCTGCCACCTTTACCCAAACAAGAGGAAGAGTCTCCCGAACAATCCCCAGAAACTCAAAGTAACGTCGTAATGTAGTTTAAAGCTTTGAGCAACATCTTTCCGGTGTCTATTTTTTTTTTTAATTTTAGGAAGAAATGCGGTGGAGAAAATGTCGTATGACAAATTGACCGAAGAAATTGAAAATCTTGAGGATCAAGGCAGATCTGACGAAGACGAAGATTCTAAATTCCTTGAAATGTACCGTCAAAAGAGGCTAAATGAAATGCGTGAAGCCGCATTGAAGGCAAGGTTCGGTACATATGGCGAAGTTACCAAGGCCGACTGGACATCGTGCATTAATAAGGCTGGCGATGGAATATTTGTTGTTGTTCATATTGCTCAAAAAGGGTACATTTTACCTTTAGTTAGTATTGTGGATCAAATATTTTTGGTTTGAGACATTTGCTGATGGTTTATTTTATATCAGGAATGAAAAATGTGCCGTAGTTGACCAGCACATGCAAGTTTTGGCAGCGCGTTACCCGGCCGTCAAGTTTCTTCGTGGTGAAGCCTCTTTATGCGTCCCTGATCTCCCTGAAGCAAATCTCCCTACAGTCGTGATCTACTATGATGGAAATGTTAAAATGCAATATGTTGGCAGCAAAGCACTTGGTGGACATCCCTGTAATATTAAAGGTTGGTTCCACTTTATTAACACTAAATATGTTAAATAAGTATCCCTACAGTTGGTTTAGCTGAAAAATCAAATTAAACTGTTATACTTATAAACTTCTCTCCTTTACTGAGTTTATACATGATTGCAACTGTTTATAGAAAAATGTCAACAGAAAGTAGTAGGGTGGATAAAGCCATCGTAGCATAACACGCGAGACGTTTCGTGGGCTCAAGCATATTTAAAGTTCTTGAAAGGAGGCTATTGATTACAATGTAAACTTTCTGTTCTGTGAAAATTCCAGTAAAGCAACGCGGCCTAAGTCAGTGAGAATATTGCGTAAAGTTAGGTGCTGGGAGCTGGTTTTAATTAAACTGAAATTCGTGAGTTAGTTCAGTAATATAATCCTAGGACATTTTATTACATACAGATAATAAACCACTGCTAATCTCGTTGATATGCGATAGTCCCAGCTGCTTCTTCATGCCATCGTCGTTTTTCTCCTCGCCTTATCGCGTATCTAAGCGGTAGCCACAACGGCAAAGCCCGTCTCGTAGTGTTTTCCATTACCTAGAGTTCGCTGCCTTATTGAACAGGAATACAATTGCGTAAGAGTTTTCTTAAGAGAGGTAATAGCCCCAAAATTTACTGTTCAATAGTGTAACTTCTGGGGCTGTACGTGTTGTACAAGCTTCGGGGAAGCTGAGGGAATGAAAAAATGTCACCAACCAATTTCTGCTAACTTTTGTACGAATCGATTCGTGCCATGCACAAGAACAAGTAACTTACCTTGCAAGGCAGTCATTTATGATTCTAAAATTTTGGTTTTCATGTAGGAGTCATCCACCAAAAGACCTTATGAACCAACCAAAAAGTAAGCTGAATTCCCTTGGTAAATTACTGGCCGGCCTACTTTGGAAATTTTAAATGCATCGAAGATGTCATATCTAGGGTCAGGAAGACTACCAAATGGTTAATCTTAATTCAAAAATACCTAACAGGTATGCAAATTTAATCATTTCCAGTTTTGTGATATTGGTGATCTTCGGTTGCGATGCGTTACTTCCGTTTACGTTATTAAGTTGAAAAGCGTGTAAAATAAATGTTTCACAAAACCAGTAACAGATGTCTTCGTCCAATTGCCTGTTTACACGATAATTTAATGCATTCCTAAAGTATATGAGAAGTAAAAAAATCTCCATGATGTTTAGAAGGCCAAAAAATCTTAAGTGTTAGGTGCGTCGGCGATATCATTATATTAGTTCGTACTAAAACATGATCAAATTGTTTTTAATATTTTAAATTCCTTCTCGACGCAAAGCATGGCTTTGGTGCAAAATGTGTAGTTGAACTGGTGCCCGTCTATGCTCGCTTGCTGTTACACCTCGATAATAAAAGCCCCAAATAAGCCTAAAACAACCTCGCGAACTCCCATGATGGTATTAAAAAACCGCTACTTAGTCCTTCACCAATCATTTGCTAGTGGAACTCGCCTCTTTGCGTGGTGGTTGTGAGGGTGTGCCGATCGTAGCCATAGCCGTGACCATTTACAGTGACTAACCCAACCGTTTTCCTCCACATTTTAGACCTTGAAGATCGACTAGCGAAGGTGGGAGCGATAGTGGCGCCTGATGAATCCAATGAAGATGACAGCCGTGTAACTGGAAGTCAC
Organism: Mesocestoides corti; assembly: GCA_900604375.1. NCBI lineage: Eukaryota > Metazoa > Platyhelminthes > Cestoda > Cyclophyllidea > Mesocestoididae > Mesocestoides > Mesocestoides corti. The sequence goes on from UXSR01000644.1 coordinate 20,392, forward strand.
TTCAGAACGACTCGGGTTGATGGCAAGTACAACTGCAGACGGGCCAGCGACTCCGATAGTGACTAGTCACCTTGCAGAGTTAACACCGTGTCAGCTTTAATACAGATCAGTGGTTTGAATCTGCTTACATTTTTTGTCTACTTCACATCGTGGAAATCGGGAACCAGATACATTTCAGTTTTAATTAGTTGCAATCAGAGCCTCTTAACTGATTGACTCGTATCGTGGCAAATCCCAAATTCATCTGAACTTTGCGTTATTCGTTACGAAATACAATGCAACAGGGCAGTTAAGAAACCTGGTAATTGTGCCAGAAATCCAGACCCGGTTGGTAATTGAAATCTATACATACACAGGTTTTTACTTAAGGGATGAAAAATCAATAAAAAACCAACAAATATATGGGCAAGGGCGTAGGTGGTAGTGAATACGTGCATTGTACAGACTAAAGTGCGTCGGAAGGTGTCCGAGACCTGTACATGCTCAGGCCTCGACGTGACCACTACTGGTGCTACTACTAACGGGAACTCCAACGGATTGGGTGATGGTTCGCAGATGAGGAGAAACCAAGACATCTGGATCATCTCCCAGTTCCCTTCGCGAAATACTTGCCGGTTCTGAAGTTGCTAAAAAGGATTTCAGGTTGGTGAATGTCGATTCATACTAAGGGCAGAAAAATCGGAGCGAATTTAAACCCGTGTAGGCTCTAGTTCGCAAGCTATCATAGCAGACGCTACTACGAGGCCACAACAGGCGTAGAAGTTGCGTAAAGACTGTAGTCAAGAAAATAGTGGCAGTGAATCGTACAGTAGATGCTGACAAGGATAGCTTTGAAAGACCCACTAAACGAACGTCTATTTTGGTTGGTAAATGAACGGTAAAAGTTACACACCTGAGGGATTTTGTGTGGATTATTTGACACTATACGTGGTAAACTAGCATTGCTGACATGTACCGTAGTCTCAGCCAGGTTAAACCAAAAAAAACATAATTATAACTTACATTGAAAGGGCGACTGCAAAGCAGCAACAACAAAACACCACTTCAATAATGGATCCGGAAATGTCTGAAAAGACTGCTCCTGGAACCACATCAGTGAAAAAAATAACACTTACAGGAAGGCACGGTAGATGGGGCAGCGACGTCCAACGTCGTGGATGTGACCTGGGCTTTAGGGACGGAAACGGCGGACTGGTTAGTGCCTTGAGAACCCACTTCAAGATCGCTCGGACCTCCTGCTGTCCTGTCGCTCTGCACGGAGTCTGGGGGGACCGCGGAAGACAACTGCTCTTTCATTAGGCAATCCATAAAGTCTCTTTGTATATATAAAATATGAATGTTCTGTTAACCTATCAACTTTCAAACCGCGTAGTTTAGATAAATAAAGGAACTAGAACCTAAAATAACTGTTAAATAGGTTTGATTGCTTGTATTTTTAGGCCAAAAACGAACCTATGAAGAACTCAAATAGAGCACCAGATCAGAGACGTATCTGAAGTAGGTCAAATACGCCAAACGAAATGCTAACCAAAAATGTTTACTAGCCAAGAGCGAAAGGGTTGAGGCTTCTGCGTCGGTTTATCGAAAGTCAGCTTAATGACCGCGGTGAGATGAGACAGGTGCAGCGACAAAGGCATGCCAAGAATGGTGTGTCAACTCTCAGCAGAAATTTGGAATTGCAAGACATTTAAGGTGGACGAATTGTTCTTCGCGAACCAATGACAGATCAGCACTTAACATTGTACTAAACCAGTTTGAGGTTGGGCGGCCGAATTCCGGCGGTTTGGTCTCCAATTATGCAGGGGTGACCTCGGATACTTGGGAGTTGCGACTGATAGGTAAGAAGGTAGCTTCCAGTAGCATTCGAGAATGAACGTCAAAAAATGAACCAATGTTTTACCAGAATCGGGCTGCGCAATTTTGTGGTATTCGGTGAGAGCATCGCTTCTTGATGGCCATAAAAACACGTAGAAAAGGTAATTCCAGCATCATTATTCACAAAAAAACTCTGACTACGACCAAAGGCATTTCTACTGGTCGATAGTGATGCAACTCTGTAACTAGCAAGCATTTCGTCTCAGATTAGAACCACCTTTGAAATTCTAGGCAAAATTGTGACCAGCTGTGATGCGTGATTCGGTCTTTTCGACCTGGGAAG
>UXSR01000645.1:0-22503 GCA_900604375.1 Mesocestoides corti
AATCGCATCACACGTGTCTTTTACTTCTTCCCGGCCTGCGTTTTGCCCTGTCTGCTGGCCAAGTATTGCTAATCACACCCCCTGTTGCAGATGACGATGCGCCACGCCGCGTTGGCTAATATTGTTACTTACATTAATTAAGTAGGAAGTTAATTTCGGCGGATGAGCAATATCGTGATGATGTGAACTTGGGTTTTGTTAGTAAGGGACACGTCTTGCGCCTTACTACTTAAGAAGTGGTGTGTATACCGGGGGTGATTGTGACGACGAATGCTTCTGCCGGCAGCAACGAATTGATTTTTAGGTCAAAATTTCGTCTGCAATCGCATCACACGTGTCTTTTACTTCTTCCCGGCCTGCGTTTTGCCCTGTCCGCTGGCCAAGTATCGATAATCACAACCCCTGTTGCGGACGGCGATGCGGCACGCCGCATTGGCTCTCTATTTTAGTGGCTAGTATTGTTACTTACGTAAATTTAGTAGGAAGTTAATTTCGGAGGATGAGCAATATCGTAGTAATGATGCGAACTTGGGCTTTGTTAGTGAGTAGGCAAGTCACGAGCGGACCTATGTAGTAAGTGGAGCTTCGTGTGTGGATCATGTCAATTTGGTTCTACGTGAACTGAGGCAATTTTTTTAAATAAACCATTGATGGTAATCTTCCGCGTCAACTTCGGGCTCCGTGATGACAACAAATTGATTAAAACAAAGTCCCAATGTGCTTGATTTATTTACTCAGCAAAACATCGGATTTTGTTTAAACGTGCTCAAATCGGTAACTCTTAACGGGAGGCCATGGAGTTAATTTCAAATTGGTGATTCCGCAACGCTCCCTCCGTAGGCACATAATTTGAATTAGCCAATCAGAAAACAGCAGTTTGGTCTCATGCACTGGGCTTGCATTTGGCGAATTTGAACACTTACAGACAAGGAAAATTTTACGGACGGTACTTATCAATGGCATTATCTTACCTTCGCAACTTGATTTATTGGTCGGTCAACCTGAGATATTGGATTTTGAAGCTAACATTGGTACCTTGGATAGACAGCCAATAGGATTGTAATATCCGAGCTATGCTTTCGCGGCTAGCACGAAGACGATTGGCTGGACTGAAGGGTATTCTCCATTCGTTTAATTTACGAATAACCACTACTTCGACCTACCTTAACAAGTGGTAGTGAAGAAATAATTTTTACTTCCAGTAAACCATATTAATCTACAAAAATTGACAAAAGCGGTTGGTTGTGAGAATTTGTTCCACGAAAATAAATTAGTAATCGATTTGGCCGGCTGGTGCTGAAATTGAAACACCTAACGCTATTACGTCTTACATAATACCCAAACACAAACCCATTTTCAAAAACAAATTACTGCATTTCAAATACAGGCATCGCATTATGGCCAGGCTGTTAAACATTTAGTGTGCTTTTGAACGCCACGGAACACAAAAGTTTACCAGTCAATAAAAAAACTAACTGCGTAGAGCAATGATCCAAGAAACGATGAGCTGAATTTAATTGGTCGGTGCTAAGAACCAATGAATGATGAGCGAATGTACCTTGCATTGCATTATTTAGCCCAACTTTTTAATCCAAACCTTAGTCAACACATAATTTTAAAATATAGCCAAACAATTGCTTGTTTTCACTTGCTGTTTTCACTGACTACAAGCGACTGACGCACATGACATTTACCCACCAATTTTCAGAATTTATTACGTCTGTGCTGATCCAAATAAACCACCTGATTTTAGTTAGCGCTTCGTCACTTCAAACTCGTCGAGACAACCAATAAAAGCACGTTGGCAATTTTTCATAACTAATACTAATCACTGACTATATTAACGGGCTGCATTGGAATCAAGTTAAACAGTTTAGTCCCCTCCCTAACGGATCTTGACCGCAGGTACAATCAGTGGCCCCGTGATTAATTTCGTATCGGCACTTTGTGGTCACCGCGTAAACATGAAGTCATTTGTGGTGCGGGTGAGTTATGCTCTTGGGCCATTTGTGATCTGTCACCGCGCACTCATTTGTCCTTTTTACTCGGTTACTGAGGTCTCTTTTTTCAACACACGGTTCCATTGATGCATATCAGTATCTAAATAAAATGTCATGTCATTAGTGTAGATTGCAAAACCACATTGGTTGACGTAGCAATTTGTAGAAACGTAAGTAACCACTGTAATGGCCTAACGTGACATTTTTGTGCACCTTGAACCTGAAATTGTAGGATTTTCAGGTTGAAAATGAATTTTCGATAAAAAATTGTGGTTACGGACACCTTTATGCTTCGTCAGAAGTCATCTGTTCTCATCGATCGCTCAGCTCAAAGAGACGATGAAATCAATTTAAAATCAGCCAATCAGCATCGTGCAAACACATAACCGCCTTCCCATTGGATAGTACGGTTTTGGCGGTAGGAAAAGGTCGCTGGTTCATGTCAGATCACACAACTGGGCATGTCAATTTGACATCCCGGTTAAAATTCCGTTGTGGGGTTGTTGATGTGCCTGGATGCGTCCAAATCTCACCTCTGTATGTTTTGCGCAATGCCTCGCGATAATTGGCACGTCTTGAGGAATGTGGCAGTGTTTTGGTGTGGGGCGCTGCTTGAAAAATAGACCATTTTCGATTCTGAATGGGCGAATACTAGGCTAAGTGTGAGGACCGCTTATCAATAACACATCTACCACACACTGCCCACCAGCCTGTTTCCCGTGACACGCCCACTTTTGGCAACTGACGCCACCTGTGCCTCTGTCTGAGGTGAAGCGCGTTTTCTTCTAATAAATCGCTAGAATTGGCTAATGCATTGGTCGGTTGGTTGTTTATCTAAAGTACATTTTGCCGACATTTGACATTTTAGTAGCCTGGTTAATTTGGTACCAACAATTTCTGTCCTCATCGAACCGTCAAGATGATAATGATGATGCTAGTGATGATACCTTTTCAAATCTTGCCGGTGGTGTTGACAAACAAGAAGGTTCGTAGTTTAAATGTGCCAGATTGACAATGCTAACGAGATGATCGCAGTGAAAAAGGCGTTCGCACGATAACGGTACCGTAATCTCCAAGGAAGACTTCACTGAAAATCAGCTCTGGCTCAAAAAAATGTCAAAGTTTGCTTGAGAAAGCGATGAAGATTTAAAACATCAATAGAAAACACAAAATCACGCATGGATGCTCCGTGGGTCTTTGAATTGGGAATCGGCATAATATTTTCGAAGACAACTCCCTACTGGGTCTACGTATGTTCCTGTAAGTGAAAAAACACAAATATATTCTATGAAGCATGTTTTATGGTGTTTGCGGCGGTAATGGAGGGTAATTAGCGCTTGATCACTTTCTTGCCAAACGCAACAGCTGCTCCTGCTGGCGTCGATCGATTTTCTCCACGTGCGTGCTCGCTCGAGTTATTGATAGCCTCGCGAATGTTACGCGTCAGCCACGTTCACAGGGCAAAAATCATTTTTCCGTGTTTAAAAATACCTTGTTTCTCCTCATAACTCTTGCAAACCACAACGCAGTTTTATCAACTCCAGTGAGATTTCAGTTTGGCCCACATTCCCGCTACAACTACAGTTAGCATAATATTAGCAGCGCACATTTATGCACATTGAAATAGTTATAATTTTCGTGGTTGTTTGTCAACAAAAACATTAGCAACAAAAGTCCACATAACTGATCACCCTCTTTGACCAATTGAGTCAGACTGCAGTCTGGTATAAGGCAGGAATTAGATTTTGAGAAAAACGTGCTGAGTTTTCATAGATGCTCGTTTCGGGCGCTTACACGAAAATAATTATTCGTTTAATTCATTTAGACACCAAGAAGGAGGATACACTGAAATAACCCTGTCTTTTCGGGTTATCTTAGTGACTGTCATTTTGGTTCCAAGTAAAATCAACAAATTTTATACCACCGCTTACCACCTATGTTGAAATTGGGCTGTTTAAAAATACTTACTATCAATTTTCATGCTTGGAAGAGAAAGGCATTTTAGCGAAAAAAACCTTGTTTCCACAGACGTTGAAAGAGACTGGAGATTTGAATTTGGGTACCCCTAACCTTGACCGGTCAAGTTAGTTGGTTCTCTACAAAATAAATTGCATGACACAATTTGACTCCTAATCCAAAACTACAAAGCATTCACAAAGAAAGAATTCAGATACCTATCTAACCTCTCTAGGCCTTGACAAAAATGGAGAGTGCATTATGGAATACTAAATTTCAAATTTCACGAATCTGTGTTGTTTTTGCTTTGGTTTCAAATCCGACACCTTGAATCAACATTTGCAAAATACCTTCCTATACGCCATTATGTCGTGAATGTTATGAACAAATCATTAATTGTATTAATTAATGCTTTATCATCTCACAGCTGAATTGAACCAATAATCGATTACGCAGTCGATTTGGCTGATTTGAGCTGCTTTCACGCAACTAACCAATCAAATCAGAAGTTGACTATCAGCAACCAATCAGCAGCAGGCAAGGAAAAATAAACCGAATTTTTACATCACTCCAACAAGACAATGTAAGATTTTACACATTTTTTTAAAAATCGTGAAAAATTATTATTATTATTAAACAGTTTTCATGCTGCTCAATGCGCTGAAATTAACGCTAAATTTTTAGAGCTTATGGCAAAAAAGACCTAAGTTATAACGACTACTACTTTCAAAGGAAATTATTTTGCCTTCGTCATTTTTGTCATAAATTAACCAGAACACAGATTCTAGGTAGCAATTGAACAAACTGAAAAAGGTGCTTTTTCGACATATTGCATTGTCCCGCGTGTGCATCTGTGTTTGTGCGTGTAAATATTTTCAGGAAAAACCAGTCCACTTTGCGTTAATTAGAAACGTGTGCGTATGTGAGCGATTGTGCATAGGGAGGATAAATTTTGGCATCTAACATTGTTATGGCATTGCAAAGGAAATGCAAATGAATGCAACGGCCCACTACGTCTGTGATCGCGATCAGACGTAAGTTGTGCAAAATTGTTTTAGTTATGTTAAATCCCCTTGACTTTTCAAAAATAGGCACGTTCTTCAGGCAACATTGGTTCAAAGATTTAATTACCAGTTGAAATAATAATTTCCAACAGATAGGGAGAAATAATTGATTAACACAGAATGAAAATGTCGGTTTGTTAGTCAATTCTAGTACAGGCTAAACTCGAATTTGCCATCACGAATGTGTGTTGATTGGCCAGTGAGGCCAAATCAGTAACCTAGGAATAACCAATCACCATAAAGTCGGTTTCTTAACTGTCAGCTTATGATGTGCATTGGTGTGTGAATCGTAATCACGAGTTCACCAGAAGACTGTGTGGTGATTGGCCAGCATTGTTAGAAGACACTAAATCAAATCGATATATCAAAAATCCAGGAATTTGATTAGTGCACTGCGCAGGATATTTGTTGTAGCCAATAGAATATCCAGTTCATTGTAATTGCAATTTTGCAAAATTTTCAACTAGTCATGTTTGCCCCAATTGCGCTAATGTCATATGTGTGCGAAATATCAGTTAATCTTTTCCTTGAATCAGAATTCAGATAAAAATCGATGATTGGCTAGAACACGTTACCGATGCCGGCATAAGTATAAGGTGTTCTAGTGATCTAGCTGCCACGATCGATCATAAACAGTGTTTGTCAAACTGGATGAGTCTTAAGCTACCACGTCGAAATCACTCACACCGTAACTGCTTTTGGTGACAACGGTTTCACTGACACAAACTGGCGCCATGGTAAGTGATCTGATTGTGGCTTTAATTAATCACCGCTTCAATAATCTAGGAAAACCATTTATTCGTTTGGGCGCCACTGGCCACCGTGAAGAGCATGCTAATTACAAGAGTCATTAGGCACCGGTTCGACCATGCAGGTCTTCAACAATTAGCCACGCTACTTCCTCCCATGTTGGCATATACGACCTGACCTTGAATTGGCCAATAGTGAATGAGCGAAATCAGAGCGTTTTGTGTTTAAATGAGGTGACTTATGATTCATACCGCAAATCTTAATTTGTATTTATTGTAAAAGCAGAATGGAATTGAGACTTTACGGAAATCCCACGAGTACAACCACAGTTAATTTAATGAAAGCAATATAGTCTGTTGTGAATTGTGTTTATTCACACCCCCCTAATCCGGTAGCTCCACCTCCGACACGGAGTCCCCCTTTTCGCAGCATGTCGCTAGCCGCACGGATCCTCAACTCCCCCCTCATTTACTCGAATATTTATCTTGGATTATCCTCACACCTAGGTCTCAATGTTAGCGCATGTATGACTCCCACATCCGAGGTATAAATACACACGCGCAAACCCCACACACGACACAACGACACCAACGTTGTTGAGCTCTGAGGTAAACGGTTGTGTCCACGTCCTCTCCTGCCTTTTTCTCCATCGCAGGCATCAGGGAAACGTAATTGGACCAGGGTTGATTCAGTGGACCCGGCGTGGTTCAAGACCAACAAGTCCTTGTTCTACGCTTTCAGAAAGGTGTCTAAAAATTGGGTAGAAGAGGGAACATGATGCTGTGGCAAGTGGATACTTTAGCCACCCCTAAGTACCCGCTGCGGACATAACTCTTCCTTTGTTTAAATCAATCGGCGGGCAGCTGGTAGCCTGTAAATGTTGCACGTGATTTTCACCACTTCGTCAACTTGATACTGATTAGCAAAGATGGCTTCCACAAAATGCAAACTCAACGTTACCTGAAAGCACAAAACGCAGTTTCACTTGTCTTCTTAATCACATGACAGGTCATCTCTGTGAATTCTTACTACACTCTAGCAACTAGCGCTTTTTTAGACAAAATAGTCAGTTTTCTTGTGTGAAAAAGTTTTCTCGTTGTGCAAACACGATGCATTTGGCCAATAGGCTCATTTGGTTTGCGATTAACGTGGGTTCATTTTCACCATATACGAACTAGTCGAATTCCATTGGTCGACTTCGGAAATTTAATTAGACACATTCAAGAAACATGAATGAATGAATCCCAACACGTAGAGTAATGGGAAAATTTGTAGGCTTTTGAACTTTAAATTCAGTTTTTCGCTGATCTAAATGTAGGCGATGAAAACGATGTTATTATTGCTAGTCGATAGCTCATTGGACAATTATGAGGATTGAAATACAAATCAGAATGAACGCTTTTGGTTCTGCTGCTACGGTATTTTTGGAAAATTAGAAGAATTTGCAAAGAACTTGTCGTTATTAATATCATTTGCGCATTCAGTGGAGCCACTGTAGTCTACGATCAAATGTTGGTAATTTCGAAGACCTATCCAGCCGTCTTCTAGGATTGACAATAACTATGTCGATGTGACACTAGGGAAATCAAGTATTTCGTTTACCATTTATTCCACCTGTCAATAACCGCTCCAGCTAGCTGTTGTAACCTACCAGGCCATCGATTTATCGATTGTCTAGCCCCCAAATCGGTTACCTATGCCTCAGGTTGCTCTTAAACTGCTCCAGTGCAAAATTGACTGACAGTAAGGAGTTTGGGCTTCAGGTTGCAAGGATTCAGTAACTTGATTTACGTGAGGTTTCAGAGGTACACACCCATGCACCTTGTATTTACGATTAGTCGGCTTGTCAGCCTACCTTGACGGTTTGTGCATTGTCACAAAGGCGGTGGTCAAAACGGCTAGCAAACGTGGATGGCTCGGGTGTGTCAAGGGAATTTCTCAAAAACCACTAGCCAAGGCCTTTTCTGGTACTGTTTACCGCGTTTGCAGCAAGCAGCATTAGGGTCAATTTGATTGGACGGCGTTATCGATTTGATGCTAAAGTTCGCCTTTATCAGTCTAATTAGGGTAAATATCATGTGTGCACAATTGGGTGGATTAAGGTGGCATTTCGGATCAATTAGTGGATCGGAATTATGACCACGACAAATTTTTCCTAGATTTGACTGCGCTGCGACCAATTCGTTGATACTAAATACAAAAACAATTGTCTCTCAGGGTTCCAATTTGATTTGCTCAGAGCCAGTAGATAAGAAAACAATAAAATTCCAGTGGGTTGATTATAGATGTTAAAAAACGCTACTGAATGCGGCTTGCAAACTTTAAAAATTATCACGTTCGTGGTTATTCTTGTAACGCTTACTCGTGTTGAAAATCAATGCACAAACAAAATTAGGATGTCATTTTTGTGTGGACGAAAGCCATCCTCAGAGTTTCGACGACCTCAACCTCGACGATAATAATCATGCGAAGCACCAATGATTCCAACTCTTGAGCCTTATCCATTCACACCAGAAGGCGTCATTAAAATCATTTGCGCATTCAGTGGAGCCACTGTAGTCTACGATCAAATGTTGGTAATTCAAAGTTCTGTCCAGCCGTCTTCTAGGATTAACAATAAGAAATCAGAAATGGCGTCTACGGGGGCTGTAAGCACCATATTTAGCCTTGATGACGAAGCAGTTGGACAGAGATCTACCCAAATTGATTTCAAATCGAGCTATGAGCAGTGATGGCTGCCAAGCGTTTCATTCACCATCCGGCGACCACTATTTGCCACGCTTAGTCACTTGTGTTCGTCTATTTCTAAGGGCTCAAATCGTCCCCACAATAACTACGATCTGCCCTTCAGAAAATCCTATTGGAAGAATAGGTTTTCCAATTCCTTTCGTTAAGGGTGCTAGCTGTAGTGAATCGTGTTGATTCAAGTCCAACAACCCGGTCGCAACAGCCTTGCACACACACACGTCCCCCTCTTCACGGCGTGCCCGTCAGTCACTGGGACCGCCTGCTCATCCACCCCTCTGTGTGTACCACCACCACCACCCGCTCTATCCGTGTGACCATTCAGACGCCTGTACTTCTACTAGTGCACTCAACTGTATCAGCTATCAAAACATCACTTGGTTGAACTGTCTAGTAAACGGTTGCGCCTTTCTCCACTCCGGTCTTCTTTATCTTCGCGGGAACACAGGGTGACGTGTTCGGCGTAGATTGTCGCAGTGGCCCCGGCGTGGTTCGGGACAACCTACTGGGGCCCTCAACAGTTGCTTTGTTCTGCAAACATCCATTAATTTAAAACGGTCGTAAGGGGGCAGGTGTGTGGTCGGGCAGATCGGATTTCTGTCGTCGACGTCAAAGTTGTCGATTCTGTGCCACCTCTTGCAACAAATTTGAACTCGTAACGAAAGTGGCCCAAAAATTCCCCCGTTTTTTTCCAGCATAGCACTTTTTGTTTGGGACCAAAATGAACATCTGGGATAACCAATCAAATTGTGTATTCGAATTGCCCTTATTGGATGAGAACCTTCCGCCGCATGTGGCCACAAGGGGGCAATCCTCGGTTTTGTTGAGTGTAGCCCTAACGAATTGAAGTGGACATTATTAATGTCCCCAAATCCTTAAGCGCTGATTGGTCGAAAAGCGAGCAAATAGTGTCTAGTTGCTCTCAAACTTCTGATCAACTGTACTGGTTGGCAATTGGTCAAATCGGTTATTACATAAGAGGCGGCGGCAATTTGAAGCGAAATCACTTCCTTTCCGTGTGTGAACGCCTTCCATCCTGTTTTTGCAAAAACGCCACAATTCGCAACCTTTTCGGGAATCGGCGTAGAGGTAGACAGGTTTCAACAAGTGCCTGCGCGTCAAGGTCACTGGAGCTGGTTCAAACAAATCTGCCCTGTTGGCGTCAGTGCGAGTGCCGCGCCAATTTAAATGTCAAATGTCGATGGTTTTTGACCAAATCGCCTTCAGCATCGACAAAGTGCCGATTGGCCGGATGAGGTTGTGTTTTTACACAATGAACGGTCTAATTCATGATAACACTACCAATTATTAATCGATACACATGGGAACTAACTTGTCTTGACTGAAGAATTTGGAATATATCTACACACACACAAATTTTGTGCGTGAAGTAAATAGCAGTTTCATATATTACCGTGTTATTGATTTTTACCTCTGACCTTCAACTATTGTTTTTATTGGGTTATAGCCCTAAGTTTATTTTCACAACAAGGAAATTTGATTTCAGTGTACAAGCTCTCCTTTTTTTCCTCCACAAATTTAAAAACCATGAATTGTTTTGGAAAAAAGGTGAAACATGTCAAAAGGGGTGTCAGTAGCCCATTTTTTGTCAAAACCTTCTCTTTTTACAATTCTTGGTGCTGTCAACGTTTTTGGCTGATTGAATTAGACGAGTACCGTGATTCTTTGACAAGTGACAAGTGGTTTTAAAAAAGCCACTTTAATTGGCGATGCTCCTAACTCAATATAGTACCTTTGAATTGTTGGAAAACTTGTACTTTAACCGCCACAGGTGCAGAGTCAAGAAGTAGCTTGACCAGTCAAAGTTTGCGCCAAAAATTGAGATATCCAGAGTGATACAAAGAATCGCTACTAATCCAGGTGTAGAAAGTGCAAATCAAATGCGAAAAACCAGTACACTGATTATTGATCAAACCCAAGGTTAGAAGGGTGCAAAGTCATTAGACCGGCACCTCTGTTTCGTGTCCTTCATGGGGTATGGTAATTTAAAACAAAGTGCAATCATATTGCTACCTTGTAATGCAGTTTATTGCTCATTAACGGCTTAGCGAGATCAGGGAAAAATGTCGGTGCTTACAAACACAGGCGTCTGTGGTGAAAAAAGAAACACCTATTCCTCTACGATGTAATACAGTGTTCTCATTGGTCAAATGGTTCCGTTGAATTCCATTGGTTGGCATTCAAAATTTGCTTAAATTATTTGCCAATAATAACGATTTAAACGTGATTCATGTGCCTTGATACATCACCTAATAGCATTTTAGCCTGTAAAAGTTTAAATTAACCCTCCAATGATTCTCTATAGATTAAAATCTAGGCTGAGTAACTGACGTCATCTTCCTGGCATCTGTCGTTATTTTGATGGCGCTAACCTCAGTCGGCAGATTGCGGTCAACATTCTAACCAATCACAAGTCGTGCTGACGATCGATTTTTAAACGTTAGTTGGTGGCCGCGAGTCGATTGCGCTCACGTGACTTCGCCTCCAGCTTAGAGTATTGATTTATTCGTGGAATTTGAGTGCGCCTTGCCGCTTTGTCGTGGCGCGAAGTAACTGCAAATAACTACAAAGATTTTGTAACAAATTACGTAGATTACAAGGAAATGCCAAATTGTGACGTGAAGGGGCTTTTCAGAGATCCAATGGATTGCGGCTCATTGTAATTCTGTAAACACTTCAGACGACATAGGTGGCACACCCGCAGTAAGGCAAGCACAAGTAGGCACATTTCGGTGAGTAAAACGGTTTCCGCGTGTTTGGATAATCACTTCGTGGGACTAAGAAGTCGCTTGAATACCTGCACACATGCACACTAGTAACAGGACGTGTGGAAGAGTGCGGTTTCGGAGATGTTACCTGGTGGTGAAATGTGACAGCGGATGAAAACGAAATAATTTGTCCCAGATGGTGACTCATTCAGTGGGTGTGTGTGTGAACCACTTGACTCCAGTTGATAAACATGATTTGCAAATTAAAACGCCTTTTTTTCCTCATTTTCGCAGATATCGATTTTTTATGCATCTTGAACACTGCAAAAATGTAGTTACCACATTTTAAACGCCTGTTTTTAGCTAATAAGAACAGTTGGATTTTGCGTCGGAGTGAAATTGAGTGCAAACTTGTGTGCGTCTTGAGAAATTTTGTTTTAATAATTGGATGCTGAAACATAAAAGATGGCCGCGGATACAGAGGCTGTGTTGAAATCCTTTGTTTCTACCAGCTAAAGCGCATACAGTGCGATTTCATTGGGAGATGATGCAAAACACCGATTGGCAGTCGATGTTGGAAGTGGTTTTCCTTTAAAGAGTGCATTTTCGAGAGCCGCATAATTGACCTTTTATCGCAAACCAACTTGTTATTTATTGGTTGCCACGGAAGCATCTACAGCGCAATGCTTGAAATAACAAGCGTCAGGTGAACACAGGCGATATCCACCACGTGCTGGTTGTTACAACTAGACTGTACTTGATGGAATTTGGGGCTTACGAAAACACCAATTAGCTTTCACACCAATTCTTGGTGCAATTCAGAACCTTATGATGTGGATGCGTTAGTTATGCAGTTAGTAAACACTGATTGGTTGCGACAAGTTACCGACTCCTCTTCTTGAATTGGAGGAGACGAGACAGAATTTGCGAACCATTACTAACACACGATTTCTGTCAAAAATCGTTATTATTACTACCGCATGCCTCTCTGCGAATATCAGCTACCTGTATGTCTAAACATCGGTTCATGGGAAAGCTACAATAAATTTTTGGTAAAATTAACGTATTTTCGGTGATAAAACTGTTGCCATTTTGTCAAAATAGCGGCAATTTGAATTGCACTCTTTGTCGTTTTCTGCGTTATTTTGAATCGGCGCCGGTCGCTGATTGGTTGGATAAGCGAGTAACCAGTTGCTGTAGCATGTCTGTCCGTGATTGTTTTTATCTACTGGCACTTCAATTCACGGTGAATTTGTAAAACCTGGCATTCTTCGATGTGTTCAGCTCAAAAATTGACTCGAAAAATTGGATTTTTAACACAAAACGCATTGAGGGTCATTTCAAGTTAATTTCACTGGCGACAATTCGTATTGGCATTACCTCAAGCGTTTCGTTGTTCATCTAATTTCTTATGGCGTAACTGCGATGTCCTTTTAGCGATCACACGAAAGATTGTGTGCCATGCATATGCTAATTTGTTCGCTGGGAAAAATTATTGCTTTGTAACTAATTGTCGAAATGTCATTTTTGTATTCGATTCCACAATTTAGTTTTATGATACATGTAAATGAGAATGTTAGTTAAGCAGTTGGTTGCCTTAGTCGCCAGTATTTCCATTTTAAAACATCCACAGCGCAATTTTTGAATTAACCTCGGCTTTACGTTTTTAGTTGATTAAAACAACCGCACTGAGCGCTACTATTCTATAAATGACAACAAATAAGTGTGAAATTTTCAGATACAGCTTAAAGAGATCATTTCTTCAGAGGCTAATTTGGCTTTTGAACTTTTCGGTATTCGTGCCTTTGTTGAATCAAACAAAAAACGTTTTGGAGGAGTTTGAAACATATATTTCTTTGTGTACCGTAGAAGCAACCAATCACAGACAAGGGAACCTAATGAGTCAGTGCCAAGCGGTTTTGCGGACAGCAATTAATTACGACCTTCGGCGTGCTCGTCCTAGTATCAACAAAGAACCCACGAAATATATCAACCGTCAAACAGCGTCGAATGTGGACGAGCGTGTGGTTATTGTTGTTGTTGTTTATGTGACAACCCACTCAGGGATCCACGTTTTCACCAAACGTCAATTGTGCAAATTGCACGGAGGATTAAAGGGAGATAAAAAAATCATTTATTTGTCAAAACAGCAACAAGTGTCCATTGTCGGTGTGTTGACATGCCAAGTGCAATCGACGTAAACTCCACACAGATGTAAACGCCTTGAAAATTCGTGCAACCGCGGCGTTGAAGCTGAGTTATCAAAACTGGGGCTGTCTGTCAAAGAACAACGGCGGTGTCTTGCATGTCATAGGTTAGAATCACAGTCCACAAGGCTACTCACGTCTGTCAAGCGGTCATTGGCTAATCCCCGTGACCTCCTATTGGCTGCGTCTTCAAGAAAATTTTTAAATTTTAGCCGTACATTAAAACGAAACGAAATTCTATACATTAAACGGTGCAACGGAAGATAAAAAAGCCAAGGCATCCCTCACTAGGCAGCAGTTTAATTCACGTTTCCTGTTGACCAAACATCATTTCTGCAAACTCTAAAATGATGTTACTTTTCAAGCGTGGTGCAAGGAATTTATACCACACAAGATGCATTTTTCTGCATAAACTTACAAGGTTGTACCGATGAGAATAGAGTTAATGTCAGTCACCCACAGGAGTTGAATGAAGTTATGGTGATAAAAAAAATTAATTACGCTTGGCTCTGGGAAATAAAAACGCTTTTTGTAGCTAAAAAGCAGCACACGTTTTGCTTAAAATGAGTGAACAAAAGTGTAGGACAAAAAACGTCAACCATTTCGAGAACCGTGCATAAACATCGCCTTCTGTCACTTGAGTGTTTCTGTAAAAGCTAAAATTTTTTGTTTAAATAAGTTGTAAACTGCCCCAACTGAAGGGTGGACTTTTTAAACACACGAATGTGGAGTCTCCTCACGCCATAGATTGTTGTAGTGCGACTACCTAGAATGACCAAAAAATCGATAATCGTCATCACATTGGCCAAGTTGTTTGCCGCGGCATTGAATCGGGGTTTATGAGAAGCGATTCTCACAAGTAGGTAATACAAGCGAGTTCGTGGGTTCCATGTACCCACAAGCAACAATTTCTCACTACTGGATGAAAGCTTGATTCACATGACTCAAAAATGAGCTGAAATCGTGATAATTTCAAATATCTGACGTACATCTCATTCAAACCAATCAAATTTGAATTTCAGACGTGAGAGTAACACAGTTCACTGATTGGTTAGCTTCGTCAACATGTGTACTGGCACATATCGGGTTTCAGTTTTCAAGACAAAAGTAAAATCAATTAATTATTAAAATTCTTTTCTAATGAAGGAAGACGTTGGTTGTCCGAACCAATGTCAGCCACATCGAATGACCTTCACTCCATAACACCGTGCCCAATTTAAAAAGATATGCATGGATTTAAATTATGTTATTCAAAAAAATTGCAACGCAATTTTGATTGGAGGAACCTCGTTTTTCTGTTGCCCACAGTGACCTGTTAAAAAATCGATAATTTGTTGCTGTTGTTATTGTTAAATGTGCCTTTTAACAATATCCGGAGTAATTTTGCACATAACCTTTCGAGTAAGGCAGGGGGAAGCACTAGCCAATCAAACGAAAGCACCCCTTCGTCCAAAAGTCGTACATTAACATTTAGTACGCACGCACGCGCGCTCCACCTCAGCAGCCAATCAGAACGCAGTTCCGCTTCGGACGCCCATTAAATCAGTTTGACCGGTCAGCCCTAAGCCACACCACGACAACGCCGCATGCAGGGTGCCGCAGTGCACTAAAGGAGGCAGCGATATCTCATTAACTATGCACCATCGACAATCTGGGATCTCGTTTACCAGCATGCGACTGATAAACCGGATATTGATTGTGTTAACCGTTTTCAGTGCTCTTGTGACATTGGTTGGCGGAACCACGAGTAAGTGCCTGGAATACCTGTTTTTAATTTTCCCGTTAAACGAACGCATCGAAATTTCTCGTTTCTTGGGTAATAGCACGTGTGCTGATTTGAAATGGTTCACACAACTAATTTAATTATTATTTTTTGGGCAATGTAATCACGTAATCACTGGTTTCCAAGCTCATACTCTTTCTAGTCAATCAGTGTGAAGCGTTTTCTAATTGGATGAACTTTGTGATTGGTCAATTCTAATCGATCTGTGATTTGCTCTCAAGTAATCCAATTAGCGTCACCACGTCCCACCTGGGATTTCGGCAAGGTGGGTTATTTGCGCAGTTGGGAAGTACCCACATGTTGGTGATGTCCGAACGTAATAAATAACCGTTTTTCGCGTCCAAGATTCGTTCCAACTCCGAAGCTGCAAATAAATCAGTAATCGGCACAAACTCCTCCCCTCCCCCCCCCAAAAAGCGAGTGCCCCTTGTCCCCACCAATTCTTTTCGGGGTGTTTCGGCCATGTTCACTGTTGGCGTGTGCAGAAACCACAGAATTCTTTGGCCAAAATTGTCCATCCTAGTTTTTTCTTTACCTAAATGTGTTTTCATTTTACCAAAACACGATAAATTTTGAATTCATTTGGTTGATTCTAGCGTCTTCTATTCCCCAAAACGAGTGCCTATTTAACATGTCCCCCGTGAAAGAGACTAGCTACTGCATGTGTGGGTGTTAATACGGTAAATGATAAATGATTAGCTGACACCAAGGCAGAATGACTTTTTAAGCCGTCTTGCCAGCTGGCTTATTCACTCGTGAAGCTGTGTTGACGAACGGTGACCAAAGCTAAGCATGTACATTACTGAGGTGCCACAGAAATGTGAAGAATTCCACCTGGGGTGTTGTAAATCAGTGTTAACCATAAGTGCGGCAATCACATGTACACTGTTGTATCCGACACACTAGTTAATACCTCTTCACTAGACATTGGTCAATCAATAATCGCGTCAACCAATAAGAGGACAAGCTGGATGCCAGACTCGTGTAGGTGTGGCTGATGCAATCCCCCTGAAATGTCAGTGTAAATGTCTGGTGTTTGTGTGATGTGACCGTTTCAGTCATAAAAAAGCGGCATACCATTTCGCGGTAAATAGTGGGAAGTCAAAAGTCCACAATTGACGATTGAGAAATTAGCCAATCAAATTAGCTTCCCACGCTTTCATATAGACCGCGCACTATCCTCATTGGCTCACGTCACCTCAAATAGTTGACAAGGCAAATCGTGAATTTTACCGAACTCAAGCACATCTTTTGAGACCTCAATTGTTGGAAACTTCGCCAGCTGAAGATTTTCAATGAAGGTGATCGATAAATGACTCCTCAGTATTTTACCTAAGTGACATCCACTAAACCGGGATTTGACGCCGTTCCAGCCATCTTCATACAAAGTTGAGCATGGCAGCATCGCTGTTTGGATTAGCCCAATCAGCTAATTGATGTTCAAGCTGTCCTTGCGTGTGCTAACGCAAATGTTGGAAACTAGGGCATTATTGCTACCCTATGTGAACTGCGTCACAAATCCTAGTGTCATTATCACGTAGTACTTGAAAACATCCTACTGCCCTTTTGGCACACGTAGTGCTAATAAACGTTTGGCACTAGGGCGGTTTTGGACTGAATTTCAGTTGTTAAATGCTAAAAAAAAGATGTGCGTCGCATTACACGATTTTGTGAAATGAAATATACTGAAGAAATGACATTTGTAACATTTGTGTAAATCGTCTAATTTGACTCATTAATCTCAGAGACACATAGGCACGTATTCTTCGTGCTTCAATGCTCGCTTTTAATTGGTTAATTAGCCCGAAAGGGCACTTGAAGAGACGTGATTAAACACCCAAGTGGTTATTTGTACGCACCAACTGACCATTTATTTAATCCTGACCAATCACATGACACTCGGGCAAAATTTCGAAACAGTTGTTAGGGCAACATTTTGAACGAACCCGGCTGATTGTAGAAAATAAACCAGATGTGGACGGAATCATTTCAATTCAATCAAATATTTTGTTTTTTTTAAAGCTGGTTTTATCTGTACAAATTTTTGCTTGTTTTAATTGACAAAACGCTGACCCGGGAATTCCAAGAAATGAGATGCAGTTAAGAGCCAATTTTAAACAAGTATTAAATTCGGACACAGATTCGTCCAGCCAGATTGCAGTGTTGAGTAAACGCACTCCAAAAAATGGGGTTTAAAGGGGGGTAATTTAATTCTAATTCCTGATTGGCTGATTCAGGACCCAATTGGGACGTCTCATTCCTACTGAACCGCAAGTACGGTCTGACGGCGATGAACTCTGACCTCGATTTCCCAATGGACATCAGCACGCCCGAAGACGGCTTGCTCTACTCCGTTCCAGCGCAGACGATCTTCAGCGACAAGAAATTTCCCGATGAGCCCATCTACATCCAGCTAAACTTCCAACCAAACACCTCGCTGACGGAGTTCTACTTTCTTACCATCCGTGATCCTGACGACGTTATGCGTTTCTCGCTCTCCATGTACAAGGTTATGGCCTTGGCAACTCGTAAAAAATCACCTTAGAATCGATTTTTTTAATCTTGGAACACACTTTATTTAACGCCCGAAAACAACTTGTCAGTTGATATGAAACCAACCAACAATCTTACCAAAAAACCTGTTAAATAGACATGCGTGTCCTTAAGATTCTTTTCAAAAGTTGGCTGTCCGAAATATTGATTTTTTTCACTCATGAAACAGACTTTATTTAACGCCTGAAAAGTCCTTGTTTTGTTAATATTCATTTTGAATTTGACTATCAAATTTAGACGTCATCCCACCATGAGTTGTTATGTGAGAAGAAACAACTGGCTTTTTGTTGCACAAAAAACCAATGCTTGATTTAGAAAGTGTTAACGTTTGAAAATGATCAATTTCTTACTGGTCGCCGCGTCTTCTATAGGCGATAATTATTACTACGGTTTCCCCCAATCACGAGTTGACAATGTTGAGCCAAAAAATTATTGGCTTTTACGTGTGAAACCCACCTCTCCTATTGGCTGGGGGATAAGTGGTGCTCATTGGATAAATTTTATTATTTAAAAAGAAATAACGATTGCTTAAGCTATCGAATTTGATTCTTTCAGCATGAAATCAGTCTATGCTATGCTGTTTAATCAAAAGTAATCGATTTACCTGAACCGATAAAAGCTAAATATTTATTCAAAAATAGAAATTCAGTTTACAGTTGATAAATTGATAAAAAAATTAGTGGAATTTTATAAGGCATTAGTTTCAGTGAAATGAATAATGCGTTGGTGCTAGTTAAAGTTTTAAAGCGGATTGTTTTTGCCTTACAGCGAAACATGTATCGTGTTCAAATGCGCTACAACCTACTGGAGTCCAATGAGGGAGAACGGACAATCGATTTTCCCTACCCCCAGCCTCCATCGTACTGGCGACTCGGGGTGTTGATAAAGGAGAATTCCGTAAGTTTACCCGCTTCGCACTGACCCAGCACCATCCAAATAACAGGGGACGCTGAAATGTTGATATCAGTAGCATTGTCTTTGCAGCGAAAGACATTTTGCCTGCTGCTGGCTGTTAAAATGCTCTTTTTTTGATGTGCTTTTGTATTTGGCGCTCAAACTTTCCCGGCATACTTTCGATCGCTTAAAACAAGTTTTTTTTTCGGTTTCTTCAAAAAGGCTACATGTACAGTCTAAATTGAGAGCGAAACTTTAGACATTTTAGGGATTTCGTAATTCCCGCTAATGTGTAGGGTTTTAGTTTATCCGAAACGATTCCGGATTTGTTTTAATGCAACGCAGAATAAAAAAAACTGAAAAATAAATGACTAGACTCCTGGCACAAACAGCTACTCCATATTAAATACCTCTTGCGCCAAGTCCATTTTGCGAGACAATAAAACACTGCAACCGGAAACTGTTGCTATCTCCAACGCCCGCTAATTTGCCTGTTCAGGAAGCCGCCTGCCAGCGAGACGCTGAGTCAGCGTAGAAATCGATTTTTTAATCGATTTTCTTCATCGGTTGCGTCATCACGCACAGCGCACCCACCCGACGCGTAACTCAACATTCCCAAATCATTAAATTTATCACACAAAAGATTTTTATAAAAAAAAGGGAAGATTTTTTTTTAAATAAAACACAGCAACCGGAAACTGTTGCAATCTCCAACGCCCGCTAATTTGCCTATTCAGGAAGCTGCCTGCCAGCGAGACGCTGAGTCAGCGCAGAAATCGATTTTTTAATCGATTTTCTTCCTCGGTTGCGTCATCACGCAGTGCGCACCCACACGACGCGTAACTCAGCATTCCCAAATCGCTTAATTTAAATTTATCATACAAAAGATTTTTTTATAGAAAAAAGGGAATGGTTTAGTTTAAACAAAAGTGGAAGCATTGGCACAATCAAGCAACACAACAGCTTTCAATGTGGAACAAGGCCTGACGCACTACGACGAATGCCACGTGGGTGGACGCCCACGCCGAACAGCTAATCTCGCCTTCCAGCTTAGTCATTCCGGGGGGCGGGAGGGGGCGATGTGAGGTGGGATTGTTCTTTTCCCTGGTTGGGGTGGTACAGACTGCCAATTTGTGGGATTGTTTGATGAATCAGTAGGGCTCTCTATCCACGCGGCCGCGGTTGTCGATGTCAAGTTCACCCCGTATCACATTGGTGGCAAAGAACTTGAAAGGTTTAATCAGAAATCGGTCATTTCGTTGATCCGATAGCAAAATTATTAAAAAGAATCACCTCTTATAAACCTAGGAGGATCATCAGTATTAAGCTGCATTTGATGTCGTTGGAATCTCCTTAACTAAGAAATCTTAATTCACTACAGCTACTAATAGGTATTTAAGTAGTCCTTTTTGTAACTTTTTCTAGGTGCAATTTTTCACCAACTGTCCGAGATTCCAGACAGCGCCCTTCCACGAGGAGACTGGCGTCAAATTGCTGGGACGTCCGCTTTTCCGCGACGGCGCGTCTGCTTACCTCCTCAACAGTGGTCGCCAAAGTAGCCCCAAGTACTTGGAGGTAATGCTGAAAAAAAAAATCGAAATCAGTTTTCTCCGATTTCTGTCGATTACGGTGGGAAAAGAGGGCTAAAATTTAGGCCACAACACATGACACGCTTTCTTCTGTAGGGCGTCCTCACGGAATTCACTTTTCATTCCGGCCACGATGTTGAGATGGCGCCGTGCAAGACCACAGTGGTGAGTCGGTTTGGCAATTCAGCTGTTGTTATTCCTGCTACAGACATTTTCACCAGACGAATAAACTGACGCTAAATTCTTTTTACAAGCTGGAAGAAGGCAGTGGAGAGCCTATGTACACATTCGACCCCGAATTCGGCAATGTTATTGTGAGTTTTCGTTGATCTGTTAATGTCCTGCTCATTGGCAAGTCTGGTTTAACGTTTGTTTGCCTTAGTGATCGATTGAATTATCGTGGTTTGAGGTGTCTAACTTTTTCGCGAGCTTCCATTTTAGTGATCGCGGATTCAGCAGATTTTTTGAAAATACATTTCTACTTATATTTGACAGTAGTATTGTGGAAACAGTGTTGTCACCGTCTGCATGTCTTAACTTCGCTGTTGTCTAGTCTGATCGCTTTTTCACGCAGGTACCACCTTCAGCAGAGCCCCAATCACGGGTCAGTTGTCATTTCTTTCCCATTATCGATTTGACAAATGGCGTTGTTCGGCTTTTCGACCCAAAGGCGAAATCTGTCTTGATGGAGTCGCAAGTTTACGGTGGAGTGGTACACTTCACCAACGGCACGGTAATGCGACCCTGCAAGAGCTTTGTAGCGCTTGAGGACCCCGTCAAGGTCGTCACAGTGGTTAACCTCAGCACCGGTGACGTGGAATTGATTGACACGGCCGCCAACCGTAGCCTCGCCAAGTCGTTGGTCTCGAAGAGGCTTCCAGCTGACCTTCAGCAGCTAGAAGTTCGACCTGTCTTGACGTGGAAGAACTTCACTGTGGAAATCGACACGCTGAATGGCAGGTGGATGGTTAGGAACCACCAGACGGGGCAATTTGTTGCAGCGAAGAACGTGGAAAACGGGCAGATCATTATGCCGTCTGGTGAGGTAATTCCAATTCCGCTGAAGATTCGGAATCCACGATACGTGCTTATGCTGGCACCCCACTCTGGTTACGTCAGAATCTTCAGGAGATCCGATGGCAGGATGTACAAAAGAGTAATCTATGTGCCAACGTTTACAACAACCACTTGGAAACCTGAGGCGTCTACTGTCGTGCCAGAAGCTGGGGAAGTGTCTACGCCTTCCATGGTGGAGTTTGTGACAGACTCTACGGCGACGTCCATTTCAACACCACTTATTGAAACCGCTAATGTGCCTTGCGTGTATCTTCCAATTGTTGATTTGACGGATGGTTCTGTACATCTCTACTTAAGGAACGAGGACAGAGTCGTGATGGAGTCCTACGTGAGGGACGGCATAGTGGTGTTCGACAATGGCACGAGGATGACGGTGTGTGACGCCTTCGTTGCCTTCGACGATCCACTGTCCTCCATCACAAAGATCAACCTCGGAACGGGTGAGGTTGAGTTAAAAGATAGTGAGGACAAGGTAACGCTAATGAAATCAGATGTTTCACATGGGCTACCCGTGGATTCGAGCAAGACGCGCGTGGTTTTGACATGGAAGAATGTGACAGTTAGAATTGACACGCGAAATGGTGATTGGTTCGTCAGTGATCCAGAAACGGGGGAATTAACAAAGGCCAAGGAAGTAGCTAACGGAGTAGTTGTCATGCCAGACGGAGCCGATATTTCGATAAAGCTAAAAATAAAAAACAGGAAAAAGTACTCGCTGATGCTAGCGCCAACAGCGGGAACAATAGGAGTCTACAAAAAAAGAAATGGCAAATTGAAGCGAAAAATTAATTACAACACAAGATCAAAAAGAGAGGCAAGCTATGAACCAGAAAAGAGTATGACAACGATAAATATGAAAATGAAAGACAAAGGTCAGCAGGAAGAAGGCACATTTTCAAAAGACATTACGAAGAAGACTACATACACAAAGTCAACATCTAGAGTCACTGCATCGACGGCAGGTGAAGGAGAAGAGGTGGCAGCGGCAGCAGGAGTACCGGCAGTAGAGGAGTTGGTTGAAGTGCCAGTTGGGTTGACCAGTGACACTAGCAGCAGCAGCAGCGGCGGTATCAGCAGCAGCACAGCCGGCGTCGAGACAGAGGAGAAGGCGGCAGAAGACGTGTCGACAATGGCTGCGGCGCTGACTGCGACGACG
>UXSR01000646.1:0-22493 GCA_900604375.1 Mesocestoides corti
GTCTGGAGACGGCTATATGTCATTTTCTTTTCACGCACCCAAATTTATGCGCAGGGTTTTGCCTTGGGCCGTTGTTGGAGTCCCTTATTGAGGCCGATTAAGCTCATCCCTTTCCTCGACCGACCTTTAACAATTCGTCCACTGGTTGCAGACGTTTAGCAAAATGCTTGAGACGCAGCTCGACTTGGTGCCACGGGACCACTCTATCGATCGCCCCACCCTGGTCGGCCTTGAGTGCGGGCAAGTGAAGTAGTACGCTCAAAGGTGAGTGAGCCAATAGGGATGAGGCGGGGAATGTGAATATGAAAGTTGGTGTACTCAAACCACGGCTGATAGTGAAAATAACAAATTGCCATAAGAAACTAGCAAAAACTTATCATTGAAGAAATTGTGCACTTGGACCCCTTACATCAGTCCTATTTAATTTCGTTCATAAATGAATTCATTTCCTTTATCACCAGACACCATCACAACGGGTCAGATTGAAACAGTTATGTGTTTAAAATCTCGTCAATCCGCTTACCGATTGCCCCCAAAAAGGGGACACGACTAATTGAAAGAAAGTACGTTTTCTATCTGCCAATACGGAATTAGACAGAGAAGTAGGAATTATGAAAGAGGAGCATGCCCAGGTCATTGGACTTCTAACCAGCATACCGCATTAGGCTTTACCTGGGCCAATCAAATTTGAAATACTGGGGTACATTCTCGTTAGCACACGCGCACGCCCAGAATACTCGAGCCCTAGTATGAAGAATACAGGTATAACATAACAGGCTTTATTGACCAATCACAAGCCAGAACCACAGGTCAGGCGCCGTCCATCCGAGTCCACCACGCTGGCCACGCCGCTCATTATATACTGCTTCTCATTCGTGTCCTTCTCTGGTTGGTTGCTTATCTTCCTCGCATGCCATTGGAACGAAGATAGACAGAGGATTGGCTAAAGCCAGTGTCCAATATGTCTGCGCCCCGATCCATCGCCACTGTAGAATACCCGAGCCCTAATAGGAATAAGACCGGTACAACAGAACAGGCTTTATTGACCAATCACAGGCCAGAGCCACACGTCAGGCGCCTTCCATCCGAGTCCACCACGCTGGCCACGCCGCTCATTATGTACTGCACCTCAGTCGTGTCCTTCTCTGGTTGGCTGCTTATCTTCCTCGCATGCCATTGGAACGCAGAGAGACACGGGATTGGCCTCGGCCAGGTGGTCCAACATGTCTGCGCCCTGATCCGACGCCACACCACACCACACTACACACCGCCTCGGACAAAACGCGCAGTCAATTTGGGGGCGATTCTTGTTGACCATACAAACATTCGACTGACAAAATTCTGTTTGAAGGAAAGTTTTTCGCTACCACCTCCTGAACATTTTACACAACCGAGTGTTAAGGCTGCAAGGCGTCTAGTGTGGTTGACCCTTGATATACTTTGGTTTATTGTAACAGCAGTCTTTCGAATGACTTTAATGGAACCGAACAAGACACCACATTATCAGCATTGAAAGCCTTCCATTTTTGTTGAACAGTTTCAGTGTTGTGCAATTTAAAGTTACAGATTTTATTAGTACAATTGAGTAGATTATTTTTGTCAGTGGTTACCACAAAACACACCAAGTGGCTCGCTGGTTTACTTGATGTGCTCTATTAATGACCATTCACAAATTTAAAATTAACAATTTTAGATTACCCCTTTTGAGAGTTGTCGTCAAAATGGCGCAAAGTGGTGTGTGGGGATCCGCAGACGTCAAAGACACTTCAGCACTCTTTCGAAAGTTTCCGCGATGTGTTTGTCGATGTGTAGTACAAGGAAATTTAGGGAGATCAAGAAAAAAACATATTCCTGAGAGTCGACGGTAAAGCCGGAATCGTTTAGACGACTACACCTTATTTAAATGCAGCGAAGCCTCAGTATCGTTCAGGCTGGTGATAAGAGGAGTTACGTGTTACTTTTGTGAAACAATAGACAGTTTCGGAAGCTCAAGCAATCCTAATGGAGTATAAGGATTATGTGGGGCCAAGGACCGACAAGATATTTCTGAAAAAGAACTTAACACACGCGACAAACCACCTCGGTTGTTTAATAATTGATGTCATCGTACCTGTTGACGGCCCCACAAGGAGCTACATTTGCCCTGTTACGATCCTATCCAACATCGGGGAACCAAAGAAAAATAAGGCTGACAGAGGCTCAGGCGTTTATTGGTCCGCTGAATCTGGGTGTGCTCAGCAGTGATAGTTCAAACACATCTGCAGTTCGTGAACGTTGACACTTGAGGTCCGTTCAACAGAAACGATTTCATAGACTGTCGGAAGGAAGCGGGGAAGTACGGAGACACTCAGGTGGTCTGTGAGAACGTTTCCAGAATGGCTACTATCAGGATCTGGGGCATTAGTGTCTGCCGTGTGTGAACCGTGGTGACGGTAGTGAATTAGCTACGCTCACCACAGTTCTGTAACGTCTTGCATAACTGAAAGACTCGGAGGATTAGGGTCTTCACTTAATGTCAAAACGGTCACATTTGTAGAAGGTGTGTAGAAGTGATTTTCATTGGGCATGCTTCAAACTATGACGTTTCGGTCAGAATTGTAATTCAATTAATTTCATCGACATATTTGAAGCTGTGGTGGATCGTGTTGATTCAGATCCATTAACTAGGCCGTCGTCACCCGTCCCCTGTCGCGTCGTCTGCCCATACACCCCTGTGCGTGTACCTCTATCCCAAAACTCGTGTCTCCCACCGGCACTCTGAGCCATTTGTACTTTAATAGGTTCACCCAGCCTGTACTGACCAATAACCCCCATTTGCCAGACATGACCTTGTTGAAGACCTTTTACCACGAGACTAACCCAGGAAGACAATAAGTCCAGAGATGGTAGGCACGACCGTTTACTTTTACAGTTGAGTGGACATGTAAAAATGAACACAGGTCACATGGCCAAAGCAGGAGGTGGTGGTACATTCAGAGGGGTAATGAACCAGCGGTCTCACGTGAAAGGGGGGACGTGTGCTGAAAGCTACGAGAACAGGGTTATTGGACGTAAATCAACACGATTCACTACAGCTCTCCCCCTTAACGAATGGAATGGCCGAACCTTTTCTTCTCATAGCATGTTCTGAAAGGCAGGTCGTAAATATGATCTGCGCGATTTAAGGCCTTACTCGTCGCCGGATTGTGAATTAAACGCTTGGCACAATTGTACGCTGTCGGAAGACTTTCGTAATGAATAGCTGTTGGCGATACAACCTTTTCTACCAGCTGGATACCCGAAAGGTTGATCATTGGAAGGTTCGAGCATGATGTCGAATCGTAATATCGCTGACTTCGTTAGATCTGGTCGAGAGTCGAGAACCAGGCCGAGAATAGATCGAAGAGCCTTGCCAAGCAAACGTCGAATTTCGAGGTCGTTGAATCGACAGATGCGGTTGGAATTAGAAAAAAAATGAGAGTCGAGTGATGAGTTTAGAATGATTAGTTGTCGTCGGGAGGCGTTGGTAATCACTGTTCAACGTTAAGAAGTTAGGCAGGTTCCGGAACCTTTTATGCACAGAGCGCGACACCAACACACCTAGGCTAAACCACCCTGCAAACTGTTGTCTTCGCCATCTCCAGTCGTTCTGGGTTTCTGTGCTGCGTAATCGGACCATCTTGTTAACTAAATTAATGGCGCTAGTGAGAAATTCAGCCTGTTAATTTGAACCAATCAAATCACACGCACAAGCAGCATTGTTAAACCTAGCCCGAAACGAACACACAAGGGTGCCCACATTCGTGATGATATCGGAATCTGCTCACACTCCTTGAAGCCCTGCCATTGGTTAGCCTGTCTCTTGATCACTGATGACCTGTCGTGCTAGTCAATCTGCACACGAGACTTGAATCCTTGTCTTAGCCAATCGAATTAAGACACGCACACAGACGCGCGCGCTTGCCAGAAATCGACCTATGCGCTAAACTACCGCAGAGGGTCGAACGTGCGCAGCAGAGGCACGACATGCACCGCCTACTTCTTTCGCCGCGTCTGCTGCCATCAATGCCGGCATATCTACATGCCATGTTCTGTCTCCCTCCTGTACACCATCAGCCCCTAACCCAAAATGCTTCAAACACCCGGTAACACCGGGAGTTAGAAACTTCAGATTTCGTCATTTCGGCAACGCACTCCATCCCCACCTGCTTCCCCCACGACCCACCTCATTCCTTCCTCGTCCCGGGCATGTGATACTCCCTGATGGACAGTCGGACAGCCACCGCCCACTCCTTTCAGATTTCAAGCCAGCTTTCAAGGTGAAACAATTGAAAATAGGCAAACCCAACACCGCCAACGTGATTTTAGTGACCGATTAAAACACACGCTGTTGTGTCTGGGATACAATGACGTGGTTTATTTGCAAGATGACGGCTCCCTTTTTGGAGGGTAGCGTCTGATGAAAGCTGCCACGTCGAACTTCCGCTTGCAGCCGGCGAAGTTCATGTAGCGGATCTTGCCGAAGATCGGACGTTCCACCCAGCCCTGGTCGTGGACACCGCAGATCGACCACATGACCCCTAAAACACAGGCGACAGGACAGTGAAACCTCATGGAAAACAAATGGGTAGCAATAAAAGTCAGTTGGCAGTCTGCACAAATGTGATCCCTTCACAGGACTACCAAAATTTACGAAAGCCACGTTGCTTGATGCACGCGATCTTCAAAGACGCCGTTCTCCGATTTAGGTAGGTACGTCTGTGAACAAGCAGAACCTCGGCCCGTCCAAGAGGGACATATGGGCTGGAATATCCATCGTATCATGAAAAAAATGACGCAAAACGGGTGCAATGTGAGTTTTTGAACTAAACACTCCCGCCAGTGGTCAAACCAATATCACGCCAATTTACCAGAGAGGATACAGTAGGAAATCGTGCTGGTTCACGTCCATTGATCCAGTCGTCGTAACAGTGTTACACTGACCTTTTCACGGCGTCACTATCGATCATGCGAGACCGTCTGCGTGTGCGCCATCTGGCCATTCAACAATTTACCCTTTAACAAGTGCTAACACACCTCGTTAGGCATGCAGTAGCCTTGGCGTGGTTGAAGACCACATGCTGGGGCCCCCAACAATACCATTAGCCAATCAAAAGTGACTGGGACAGATAAATGACCTCAACCCCACCCCTCCGATTACACGATCCTGATCTCACCCAGAAAACATTCGGGTCTCTGTCGCGTCTGGACTTCTTACTCTTCGGTTCAAGACCCACGTTTTAGGGCCCGTACGCAAGTGTGGAAATTATGCATTCCAATTACATCTGGTTTGCCAAATTCCGTTTCTAAGGGGGAGAGCTGTTGTGAATCGCGCTGATCACCGATTCACCTTAATTCACCGACACAAGGTCCCCCTGTTCACAACATGCCTTCAGCCGAGTGGAACCTCAACCCACACATTTGAGCTACAAGTACACACGTGCAAACGCCTGAAGTAAACGGTTGTGTCCACGTCCTCTCCGGCCCTCTTAAACTCAGTGCTCCTGGCGTGGTTTGAGAAAACATGTCGGGGCTCACAACAATGGAATGATGGAAGTCTTTGCAATTTAACAAACCACTAGAGCTTCCCATTTGGGTTATACTGAACTCTCGTAACTGTCCATCATCTACGAACAGAGTTTAATGCCAGTCAATTTTTTCCAGCATGTAAGGCGTGCGCACCGTGTTGAACAAGAGAACGCGCATTTTGATAGGTTGTGCAAAAACGTAGGCTGAACTCGATGGCGTCATAACATTGCACATTTTGTCCACATTTTTCGTAGTGCTTGCAGACATGACGTGTGATACACGGGCTGACTCCTCACACGACACGTTCGCACACACACGTCATTGGTTCAACCAGTTACTTCATAACTCGAGTACACCGACTCTACACGGTTCAGTTCAGCCAATACCAGCGCACAAACACCTCTTCTTTGACAAGCGGCATTGGCTTGGCCACAACTGTCTGCATCCACTTAAATGCTTCACATTGTTGTAAAATGACGTCTTGGGGAGGGGGGGGGCGTAGGGACTGCATTTGGAAGCGTTTTATCCAATCAGAGGAATCGGGCAACCGAAAAGTCGGTTTAATGAAGTTCGGTGGATTTCAGGTGAAATCGTGGGTGCTAAAGACCCAGATATGTGGTCTAGCACAGGGGATCAGGAGCAAACGGGGCCACATAAACGATTGCGAAAGGGAAGTCTGAGTTTGCGACGACGGGTTAATTGACGTCAATTGTCGTCTCCAACACTGATAGCAGTGATCTTTTGGCAAGAGTATTGCTACCGAACAAGCTTGAAGTCTGCGGAAGAACAGAGAGTCAACCGTTTATTCGAGGACTTGACGAAGTCGTCGTGGTGTGATTATACCTCCAATGTATGAGTCATACATGCGGTAATATCAAGACCTAGGGAGTGAGGATAATCCAAGATAAATATCCGTGTGAATGAGGGGGGAGTTGAGGATCCGCGCGGCTGGTGACATGCTGCGAAAAGGGGAAACCCTGTGTTGGAGGATGGAGCGGCCGGATTAAGGAGCGTGAATAAACACCCTCCTGGTCCGATGTTACATGCGTTTTTACCTCAAAACATGAAGAATGACATTACATTAACTCAGCAAATTCATTTTATAAATGCACTAGTAGTGCCGCCACGATTATGGCCAGTTTAGAATGCAAGATGAAAAAAACCGTGCTTGTGCGTGTGTGGAGAGATGACCCTAAACGGAGAATGGCAGATCTGCCTTCGTAGAATGAGAGGTCGAGCCGCCACTAACATTGAGACCGGCGCAATTGGGTATACTTCAAATTGTGTAATCGATCGGCAGCAAAGTGGCATCAATTTTGTTCGAACACCATCTATCACTCTTCTGCCAACTTCATGAATTGACTCCTCTGGGCCTTATTGGACAAAATTACTGAACCAAGTGCTACTGCAGAACATGGAAAAGACTGGTACAACAAAGTGGGTTTTATTGATCAACCATAAAGTGGAACCGTAGGTCAGGCACCGCCCACCCAAGCCCATTATATAGTGCTTCGCATCCATACTTATCACTGGTTGGCTGTTGATCTCCATCCGAGTCCACCACGCTGGCTACGCCGCTCATCATATACCACTTATTAAACGTGTCTCTTTCTGGTTGGCCGCATATCTTCCTCGCATGCCATTGGAAAGCAAAGAGACAGAGGATTGGCTGAGGACGGCGTGGTCTAATATGCCTGCGCCCTCATACGTTGCTACACTGCACCATTATTTGTGGAGATGAGCATCATGACCGTTTTCGACTCAGGTTCTTCTAGACTACACACCCTCCACCACAAGTGATGAACTGTTCCACAAATATTGGACGATTTGAAAATCGTCCAATATTGACTAATTGCGCTAACTTAACAACTAGTCAATATGATCTCAAATTAAACCGGTTTTGACATCGACGGGGTGGTTATCATCAACTTTAGCAGGTTAACCTGAGCACCAATTGGGATTTGTGCAGCCTGTTAAGCAATTAGTACCGTGACCTTCACGTAACCACGGCAGCCCGCCTGCTTTCGGAGTAAAGCATGTCGAAAATGTCTCCGTTGCACTTTCTGCTAATAAAATTTACCTCAAAACAAACAGCTGCGAGCAAAGTTACGCACTTCATGCTCCAACGGTAACGAGGCGTCAACACGGCAGCCAATCTCAGGGTCGGATTTGATTGGGTGATGGCGTTACTTCCTCAATTCAGGCAATTAAAGTGTTATGATGGAAATTAAGCATTCTTCAAGTCTGCATACACGTCTCTTGATACAATCTGGTTTTATCACAAGCAAGCTACGTGGGTTTGCAACCCTGTGCGTTTCTGAAGAGGTGTTCCGAGGCATCGCTCAAGGTACCGGGTGTACCAGTGCTTCTGTTAGCATGGCGTTAAAGCAGAAAAATCGAACTTAAGAGTAGGGGACAGTCGTGAGACTGCTTGAGAACGTCTCACGTAAGGCAGTGAATTGCCATCAGGCGATAGACGATGGACAAGATCCGTTCCACCACACTCCAACGCTGCAATTAACTTGGCTGCCCCGGCTCGTCGACGTGGTTTCAAAACCACACAAATCGCCTCGCGACTGGATCGGTGATATACCGTAAACACAGCACGTAGGTATGACGTGTCACACGGCTAATCTTGCACACCTACGCGCGCAAGGAAAGCCACTGTGCGCGTGTTCGTCTGCACTGCTTTGCGTCAAACACCAAAAGCCTCATCTCAAGGCAGTGGGGAACACGGGAAAAGCCGTTCGACACTGGCAATCTAACTAGTGCGTGAGATGTCCGCACAGTCGATATCAGAATTCAACGTTAGACACCGGCTTCGGTGTGCTCTTGGCACATCACAATTTCACCCCCTGCGAACTACCAGACGACAACTACATCTTGCAGTAGTAGAATCCTCAGATAATCCAAGTAATCGATCCATTAATTCCACCGATCTAGTCGATTCATTAACAACGCTGCCGCGCTCCTTACGGTGATTACAGCGTAGCAATTCTCTCGCGCCACGTCATTTAGCTTCGTGTAACCTTGAAATGTCGCTTACAAAATGCACACACATTTATCTCGCCTTACAGAAGATACAAAAATTCGTGGGTCTAATGAAGGCGCGAGATAGTGGATTTGGCGCACTATCAAGTTCTACAAATTATCCCTGCCTCCGGTACGCAAGGCATACTTCCTAGGCGTCGTGGAATGCTACACATAGCTCTGGAAAATCACACGATTCAGCACCTACGATGGTGGAGAGATTGGTCAAGACAATCCCACAACCACCTCGAGAAAATCGGATGAGAACGAATTCCAGCCCCCAAGTCATCAACACTTACCGACGTATCCGTTCGGGTCGGTTCCATCGAGAGAGTAGAGATCATTCAGCCGAAAACCAAGCTGCAGTGCCTCCTCAGGTCCACCGTCGTGCCATTCCAGGATCTTCTTGGCCCAGTACATTCGTAGGAAGCCGTGCAACTTGCCCTCCTGCACCAGCTGGCGCTGCGCCGCATTCCACAACTCGTCACCAGTTTCTGCCTTCTCCATCGCCTTCGAACTGTACGTTGGCGTCCGCGCGTCGCCTGCGTGCTTCTTCAGGGTCTCACGAGCCCACGACCAGGCACCTGTGGGGGTAGTGGAGAATGACAACTTCGTTAATACGAAGATTAAGAGACCTTTTAGATATTAAAACCAATACACCCGCGACAAATATGCACACACACACACACGCACACGCCAAGTGCCCCGCTGGCCCTTGAGTGTGAGAACCGGCACCCCTTAAGCTACCCGTCTTTTTCGCAAATGAGGACCAACAACGCACAGCACAGGCTGCATTAAGTTTCGCGGTATTCGACTGAAGGCGCTGAAACTGGGCAACAGAACGGTTTGTGTTAGTCAATGAAATACGTGAGTGCGTGTAGTTAGTTGTCGGTGTGGTGAACACTATGATGAAATCTGCCTGCTGACAAGCATTTAGTTTAATCGGAAAACATAATGTCCCCACGTCCTGGAACATGCGATTGACTGGGTGTGTACGGGGGATGGTCATCTACAACCAATTAAAATGCAGGCACTTCTGACGTGGACCTAGTCCAAACACATGAGTTGAATCGATCCGGGAAATTCAAGTCGGTTGCACGCGTGAGCAACATTTCGTGGGAGACGTTGTCTGACACCAGAGCCTTGCCACTTCAGCGCCATTTACCACACCAGTTTACTTGCTTTGACGTGTCCACACACACAACATTGGTTCACTACTCAGGTACACCGACTCTGCAAGCTTCAATTCATCCAACGCCCGCACACAAACACGGTTTTGACAAGTTGCATTTACTCCACCACGACAGCCCGCATTCAACTGTAGTCTGTGGAGCACCACTTCGTGCTTATCAAAAAAGTACACTCAAATTAGTTGTTGTAATCGTCGCCAGTACCTGAGACCAGTGTCACCACAATAAACTGTGTCCAACCCCTTCAAAGCCCAATCAAATCACGAGAATACAACATCGCCAACCTTGGATGGAGTCGTAGTGGGGGTTGTAGAGGCAGAAGTTGTCGGAGAGTTCACGTCGAACGAACGCCTCCTCAATGAAGGCGTCCACTGACTGCGGATGAGAAGTGCGCAGACGCTTTGCCTCCCACAGACAGCGTTGGGCTGAGATGTGACCTTCAGTGGAGACAAGAGAATGCTCCCATCACATTCCACACACACAACGAGATAACTGCCCTTAATCGTCCCACAACCAAGCACTCGCCACACGCGTTCCTGCTCAAACAAGCACCGCCATCAACCTGCTGCCCTCTGTGTGCGCTCTAGGCTACTTAACTCATGGTTTTCACTTCCCTGGTGAGGCGGTAACCACATAATTTATTGCGCAATCCCCTCCACATACTTATCGAACACTAACAGAAATGTGTGGTAATTTGCGTGCGCATGCCGAGACACGAGTTTGAAAAAAGTTTAGTTCAGGTGTGATTGATTTACAGGCAACGACTTGATCTTGTGTACTTGTCTGATTAGAACTGCGTCTCGTGTTTTGAGGCCATCGCTAGATAACCTTGTGACTTCAAACCAGGCCCAAATACTAACATCCCTCATTTGGCAGTGTCAAATGACACTGTCTATAAGCTAGGTTGTTTTTCTTAGCTAAATCTTTTGTCACACAAACACACAGCCGCGTGGAGATTCGAAGGCTTCACCAAGACAAACTTCACGCGTTGTCAGAAGTGGGCACACAGGTGGTTCACACATGAAAACAGTGATAATTTTCTCGAGTACAAGAACAAGGTCAACGATTGAAGAAAATGTGTTCGCTTTCGGGGTTGGTAGACGCGTCCAAAGGTCACCGCTAATCTTGTAGCGGTATTGTGTCAAATTCGAGTGGGGAGAGTTCTTCTCTTTTCGAAATAGTTGGCAGAATACGTTAAGATTCGGCATTATGGGGGTACCGTGCGTTCCTGTAATTGTTTTTTTATACGCTGAACGGTTTCAGACACCATAGGAATTGCGAGGAAGTTGGGCTGACGGTTTTGATGAGGATGCCACCGGTCTGCTACAAGATGAGAACTAGTTGATATTTTTACCTGGCCAGAAGGTGAGTCAAATGACACGCTGAGCTAACCAATCGCCTGCGTGCACTGTGAAGCCCAGCCAATCAAATTCCTCCCTGCTGGAGTGCCTGTCTGACCGGCCTGTGAACTGTTGTGGAATCTCGGACTTACTCATGACAGGCTTAAAACACCCCTACATGGTTGGTGAGGGGGGAGTGTGGGTGGGATTACCCTGTAACGGACTAACAGCAATCGCGCCTAAGTGAACCCTGGTTACCGACCTGACGATGACAATGACTCATCCCCTTAACATTGATTACTGTATCAGATGCCTGTCATCCGTTCACTCATCTACACGCTAAGACACACTTGGCGCGTTTGACACTAATAAACGGTAGTGTTCTCTGTCGCCTCCTGTCTTCCCTCTTCTCGAGTAGTTACGGACTGTTAACTAGAGGGTTGTAAGGTAGTGCTAAGTATCCAGCCACTACAGACACAGAATGCAGCAAATGAAAAACTTTTTCTACCACCGCAGGTAAGAAGACCAGTGGTTGAGCCCAATCGTACAACTGAGCCCAAACCAGAGTCTAACGACAGACATCGACAGCAGGACAACGGCGACAACATCTTTCAATGTCAACGATTGTCTGGGATTAAAGCAACAGTCGGACGGACAAATATATCGGAAGATCCGCAGTGCGTCCTGCCTGTTGCCACGGTTACCGCCTCCATCCCCGGTCATTCGATCTCCAAAAACCATTCCTTCAGCTTTTAAGTTACTGCCGACTGTGTTCGAATCCCACACAGGGACCTCTATAGCCCCAAAGGGGTCATTACGTTTGTGTTCAAACATTTCCAGTTGCAGGGCACCAAGTTCTTGGAAAAATGGCTGTAATAACAATCGATTTTGTTGTTGACCTGATTGGGATGCCGTAACGTGAAATGGGTCGCAACGTGGACGCTCGGGTTCGCAAAAGCGCACCGGCATGGCGATGATTCATCTGGTCCGGTTGCCGGGGTTGGAATGAGGACCACCTTGACCGCCTCGTGGCGGTTGCTCGCCCCACGAAAACACGGGTGGCAGATCGAGGCGACGTCATCTACCGCAACTCAGGCGACCGACCGAGTTTGAACGAAGTAATCGTGTCAACTACGATAGCACACTTCCCACTGGTTCGAAATTCAAATCGAGCGTGCGGCGCGCACAAGGGAGCCATTAAAACCACCACACACGCACACAGAGCGAGACACACGTGGGCACACGCAACGCCTGTAAAACTCCCGTGGGGAGAAGCCCAACAGCGGTCTTCTTTCACGCCTTTGAGGCAGAAGGTGGCCCTCGCCTGACAGGTACGACACGTGAGTTTCACTCACATGAACCAATGGCCAACGGGCGGATAATTTGATTGGTTGTTGAGGGGGAGCGATGATTCGCTCAAGCACACGACGGGGATGACAGAGGAGGGACTTGAAATGACCCTGAGACCACTATTGAGGTGACACTAGACAAACAAAGACCTCGATTGCTATTCAAATCCACATGCATGTCACCACTAACCACCAACATGACATTTTAGCTGAGCGGTAGGCGACAGCATAAATCGCACATTCTATTTTGTGACAGCCAGTGAAGAAACTGAGGTCATGTGAAAAGTGCCTTGCCGCGTTGACGAGGTCAACACGGGCCTCACCATACACAAGTGAACGTTAACCCGTCTAAAGGCAACAATGTGATCGCTTGGCGTCACATGTTTTCGCGCGACTCATTGTAAACACACGCGCGCATGCGAATCTACTGACTTTGTCTGGAACGGTTAGATTTTATTACAAGCGAGTTTGTGTATGGGCGCGTAGATACAGGAAACAGACAATGAAATGAGAATATGAGTAGTAAGAAAGCGTAAATCACGTCGTCTTGGGCGGTGTACACATCACAAATTTGTCGTGGAATGGTCTAGGACTCGTCCACAACATGGTTGCGCTCCAAGAAGCACCACTCTGGGCGCTTCTTAGTGGTGTAAACATAAGCTAGTATGAACTGGCAGAAGTTGCAGTTGATTCAATCAAGATAATTCCGTCCAGACTGTTTTACTCGGACTAGTATGAACTCCCAACGTCCACAATAACTGTGTCAATGAAGCCGACGTGCTACGATCGTCTGTGTGACACTCTCAAGGAGGAAAGGAGGAGCACGTGGCCCCCCAAATCCGATTACGGAAGGTCTCCCCGCGCACGATAACGTGGAGAGGACTAGTTGGCCACGGACACTGAAGGGTCCATCGTAGTTGTTCTGAAGCACATCGTACCTAACGGCAGATTTGTCTTTCTGAAATACGTGGGTGGAGTGAGTTTGACCTTGTTCATCGTCGACGTGAATTGTCCAAATCGTCGTAGTTCTGAAGTGGAACATCTCAACCGACTGACTTTCAACTGCGGCATGGAGTAACACGTCTTTCCAGGGTCCTGGAACACGCGGAACTGTAAGTGTAGCCCCTTCAAGTGGTGACAAAAACGGTCTGGAATGTCATCGAAGTACGTGAATTGAGCTAATTGTGTTCCTCACCAAAACGCTTGGTAGGTCCAGGAATTATCCCAGGAAATCTGAAAGTTCCAAGTCGGATCTTGGAGGATGTGCCAGATATGACCTGACCTTTGACGAACCAATGTGCCAACGATCGAGTGCATCTGATATACAGTTGTCGCCGGCGCTAATGTGACGCATATCACATGACAACGCTAGGATGTAATTCAAGCGTAAAACGGCTAGAAGCCCAGTGGACACTGCAAATTGCAAAACACGAGGAAGGCATCGAAATTGTGCTTGACTGCAGGATGGCCAGGCGTTAACAACTGAGAGGGATGTGGTTGGGTAAAATGGAGACAAAAACGACCAATCAAACTGCGGGGGCACCAATTGGGCCAAATTCGGCTATCCAACGAGAAAGTTAACAGCAGGTCACAAAAGTGCATTGGAGGGGGGAAGGGTGAATGTTTGTTTGAGGTCAAAATCAGCCCAGATCAGGTCACACAGACGATTTGACCTCTGGAGTCGATCAATTATGAAGTGCGTGGGACAATCGATAAATCGGAACTTGTCTAAGTGGAGGTGATAGACACGAACTAACGTAATGAGCTGTAATTTGATCGAACCTTTGTAGAGATTGCGCTATTTCTTCGTGTACTCGTACCTACTGGGCTGATGGTGTCACATTTTGGACGTGTACGGCTACTTTTCTGGTAAAAACAGTCAAAGGCCATTGCCAAACAAAATAAAACAGTTAAGTAACTAAATTTTTAATCTGTTGCAACACCACATAAAAGATTTCTCGGTCGTCCCAGAAGAAAGGCTTTTAATGCAAAATGGACAGCAGGAATTAAACAACGAATTTGATTTCCCGGCAGTTAACTGATTGGCCAACTGAAATGTCAAGGTCGACAACATCAAAGTGTCATCTACGACGGCTCAAAAAGAGTGAGCAGTCATTTCGCGTGAACTTCGGTCGAAGCCGCAGTTGTCTGATGCTAATGAAAGCGGCATAAGGATAGCTTTCATCATGCATGAAAGCGATGATTACGTCGCCAAAACACATAACATTCTACTGATTTACTTAGAGTAGTACTTGTTTGATGGAGTTTAAGGTTTTGCGGTGATAGTGATTTCCACGAGTACATCGACATATCAGACGATTCAACTCACCGAAATGCAACCAGGGAGAAAGATTGCTTAGCGCGTCCTTCGTCGGATCGTTGCGCCCCGTTGCGTAGGCATGCAGTCGATGGTGTAGGAATGAGTAGAGTTGGGAGAAGCCTGCGAGAGAACCACCCTTGGCCCAGTTCACCTCTCCAACACGCTCGTCCACGAGTTCTTTCAGTGACTCCTTCACCGACACCCAATCAACTGGCTCCTGCAACAGCACAAAGAACAACATGTACAGCAAAACACCCCTTCTGGCATCTCTTCAACATCAGAGGCTACAGTCGTGTCTCTTTTGTGTTGCAGGAGTGCCTAGGCACCGTCAGCAGTGCCACATGATCCACGGAATGTCACCCGCCACCTCATTCCCGTCCATTTTACAATAACCTCTCGATTCTCTTCACTCCTCAGCTCTCTAGAGCCTCCACTACCTCAGGGGGGTTAAAACTCAATTTGAGGTCTGCCAAACACCAACTCATCTACGCCGAACCACGATTGTAACAGATGGCCAAGATGGTCCACCACCAACCTTGCCAACCACCTACCACTGGTCACAACACCGCCCACTGCAGAAGCAACCGCTCGCGTACCGATTTCGCAGTTACTGGATGCCGAATTACCGGCGGGAATTCGGTCAGCAGGTGGCGCGCCTTGTCGTGCAGCTTCTTCCGAATTGTCCTCGCGGCATACTCGACTTTGTCCGACGCGAACCACGCCGGCACCACGTTGTGCGCGTCCACCTGCAGTGCAGAAACGACAGTGCGCACTCATCAGACAGACAAACACCGCAACCACCAAAATGCCAACTGTGTGCATGTTCCAGGTTCAACGTGAGAGAGCAAACTGACTACGTGACACGAGTCCACGACCGCCTTCACTGGACTTATGGCTAGTCTTTTGTTATGAGCACTATCAAATGGCCTCAAGTTGATGAGTGTTTCTGTCAGTAAAAGCACAAACGTTGACTCTCCTGTGCAAGCATTAGCAAGGTTCTATCGACTTACATGTCAACCCGCCTGCTCCCGCGAAAAACACACAATCCTTCCCTAGATTAACTTCTCAACCGAAATGTCCTCTTCAGCCGAATGCGTCTAACAATTACCTGCACACACCGTTAACAAAAAAGACAATTCCGCAGCCCCTACAAAGGCCACTTCAAATAGACCAGTGGACTCTTGCCTGATAGAATGGCGTCCCGACGGGAAGGCGTTTCGACACGAATTCCACCGCCTGCCTGTCGTCTCGCAGTGGAGAAAAGTCGGTGATGACAGCACACGCGTTTCGCTGCTTCAGGAAATCAACAAGCGGCTGCAAAGTAGCATGGTCAGTTTCATTGCACGCAAAACTGCCATCTGCATTACGTTTGAGAGAAGTTTTCGACTTGGCCTCGAGTGGAAGGAGGAGGTGGAAACTGATGGCCAGATCCTTACAGTCCTTAAATGTAAATAGAAATAACATGAGAAGCAAAAATTGCGTACCTTAAGCATTCTGAAGATTTACACATACAAATTTATGTGTTTTGTAGACACGATTCATTCAGAAAAAGCATCAAATGTCGATCGATTTGCAACAAGTTAGGGATCAGAATATGCACTTGTGTTGGCATGCACAGACTGCCTGCGATTCAGATAAAATCAAACCAACCAACGTAATCTACTTTAAGTACTGATGCAGTCTTTTGTAACATGCCTTTCCGACCTCCGCAAGACCCTCCAAAAGAAAGTTCAAGTGTCGCCGTGTTCGAAGGGCCACTGATGATGCGACATTAAAGCACACGTGCAGCGGCACCGAAAACTTCAAGGCAATTCGCTGTGCAAACAGTAACGCCCAGTTATCTGCAAAGACACGAAAAGGACAATTACGCAAACCTCAGATTTGTGGTTGCTGAGGCAGCAGTGGGTAGATCTAAATCTAACCGAACCTTGATTAAAACAATGCATAGCACAATGCGCAAGCGTGCAAGCCATGCCGCCAGTGTCCACACAACCACAAGCACTTTCCTTGGACGCGCTGATCTCGGTTCATCCAATAGATAACTCCATTAATAGAATCTCCGGGTACGTTATCAGCAGCGTTTTCGCCGACTGTATTAAACTCATTCTTTCCGCTCAGAAGACGAGCACGATTCACGGCGAAATGGAAGTCGGCAACAGACTTACCGCCATGTTCAAATCGACTTTTGTTTATTTGCTTAAGCCATTTAATGAATGAATCACCATCTGGTCGTAGTTTTGAAGGCATTACTGTAGAAGGATTAGAAAGAATATGTAAACAAAGCCTTCCTCCTGCAACAAAGAAAGCTGCGCCGACGATTAAGAATTGAAGTAGGCAAACTGTTTTACGAATATTCGTTTTAGGTAGTGGAAATCAAGTTGAACACACCCGGAAAGTATCCAAAACAGCTTAGCTTATACCCAGACCATTCTAACTTAAATATTTATGTGCTAATTATGTACTATACACGCATAGTGAATAAATTAATTAGACATCCAAAGAACATTGAAAAAGTAACCTAGCTAATGAAGCGATGCTACATTACCCGAAGAACCATCGGAGGGTCATTTATATTGACATATAAGATTACCAAACTTGTAATAGTGCTAGATTAGACACTTTTGCCCGAAGACTATAAAATGGCTGCTCAAATAATCGGAATTGCCTATACGGCCTAACCAATTACTACCTTTAAAGTAAAACCAAATATGCAAAAATTCGTTTGTCATGCAGACACTTTGTACAGTATGACGCAAAACAAATCGCAGAACGAAACGAAAAAGCATAAACCATCCTAAAATTTAAGGTTGGCTCGGTCATCCTAAGGTCAATACGCTTATGATAGATCGGTATAACAAGGACATTTTGTCATACATTTTCTCCTATAAAAGCACAATATGTAGCAAAATTTTTCGTTATGGTATACATTGCTTCTGAGTTTTATATACAGCGCTTTGCTGTCAAATCGTTGATTTTTGGTCTCTACAGTCACTCCGACAATTATCACCAATTCATAATCCATGGGAAGGTCAGATATAACAAAGATTAAATCTATAAAAAGCCTGAATCAACGTGTACGTGCTTTAAGAGTAGGAGTAAGGTCGGTTAAAAGTCCAATTATTTTGCATATATTGTCCTGGAAGCACTCTGTAAATTATCCTTTTATAACCACTGCATACGAAAATTTATTTTAGTTTTAATAATATCTTTGCACAATATAAATTTGAACTGAAAAGCTGTCACTTAATTTTGTGGTAATGAAAGGATCAAAAACACGATTGAGAGTGCCTGCTTCTGCCTTTAATGACAATTTAAAAAGGAAATTTCGGAACATTAA
This sequence comes from Mesocestoides corti, assembly GCA_900604375.1. Classification (NCBI taxonomy): domain Eukaryota; kingdom Metazoa; phylum Platyhelminthes; class Cestoda; order Cyclophyllidea; family Mesocestoididae; genus Mesocestoides; species Mesocestoides corti. The sequence goes on from UXSR01000646.1 coordinate 18,114, forward strand.
AATTGTTTGTGTAATGCATCACGTCACTTTGCCTACAGATTTGTACTAAATTAAACTAATGACATTATATTTAAGAAACTACGTTTTCTCTCAGTTAAGATGGAAGACGACATTTGAAACGTTCTGACATCTTTATGTGCTTCAAACCAGTAAGAGATTCAGCGCCACTTTAACAGATTTGTCGTGAATCCTATTTATTCACCCCCTAATCCGGTCGCTCCACCTCCTGCACAGGGTTCCCCTTGTCGCTGAATGTCACCAGCAGCTCGAATCCTCAACTTTCCCATTATTAGTTATTGGGGCCTTGTGGTCACGAAACAATGGACTCTTCTGTCAATGGAAACTGGATTATGGAATGCTCAGAACAGACACAAATGTTTGTGTGTCGCATAAAACTCAAGATGACAAAGACGACCTGAGATGACTGAGATGATCGTTTGTAAGTTGGATTAGTTTTGTTCGACTTGCCTAGTCGTCGTGAGAACAGAGTTGTGAGTTGTTATACGTCGTGGATGTGTACAGGAAGAGACACGGGCCATGGAAGCTGCCGACCAATCGCATTTGGATGAGCTAGCAAAAGTACAAGCGTCTGAATGAAAAAAATACGTGTACTGAGTAAAGAGGTCAGACGCTTCCTAATGCGAGATGGGGACGATGAGAAGTGGCATCTTGTTATTAAGCTGCACAATACTTGTTGTTTAGAATTTAAGGCGGGTGGGGAAGTGTGCCAGGATATGGGCGGACGATTTGAAAGAATGCTGCCGCTCGCTACAGGGCTTAATCGTCAGGCCGGCAAAGTGGAATTACGGGGTCGGCACCAATGATCTGTCGTGCCCCTTATTCGAATTCACGACAACTTCGATTGCTCACTGGAGACTCAGACTGCTTGATTCGGAGGGAAGCGGCATCCTAAAAGGTGCAATGTTTCCACAGTTTTTGTCAACGACCGCTCTTACATTGTACGATGTCCCAATAAATGATCAAGAGCTTGAAACACCCCACTGAATACGTGATGTCGGCAGCAGATTAAATGAGGTGCACCAACTTCACTGATTTCTAGTGTATTTCACCTTATGGTTGCATATCTTGTTGTAGACCACTCAGTAGACTCTCAGAACGCTTCAACAAGGAGTAAACCTCGGCATCAGTCATGACATCTGACAATAGCAACGGCAATTTTGACAGGCGATTGTCAACAAGCCGTTATAACACTCCAAAACAGCTCCACGCCAATCGTCACCTGTTGAATTTCTACTCGGAAACATCTACTATTTGTCACTACCTTCAGGTTTCCATGATAACAATGAGAGCCATTTTGAATTTGCGGCAAATTTTGACTCCAAGCTTAACCACTATGATTGTGACTGTCTAGAGTGTGTACAGACAAATTTGTTTAAGCTAACCTTCAATCGTAAAAATTGCAAAATGCCAATTTGTGGAGGAGACGAGATTGTTAGTATCTGCACATAAATAAGGATTTGTGAACAAGTTTTTCTGGTCATGTTACGTTTGCCCGTAACAACAGAGAAGACCACTCAAATAACGGTACCAGATCCCTTGCTGAAAGCTAGAACCGACCTTCCCAGGCTAATACCAGAACAAGACCAGAGCTCGAGTAGAGGGCTTTATTCACGCCAGCCACGTGCAGAGAAGAAGTGAAATCGAAAGTAATTCAAGTCAAGGTTGACCTTGACTTGATAAAAGCGTAACAAAACAAATGTTAAAAAATTAATGTAAATAGAATTAGAAACCAGTCTTGGGGAATCGTGGATCCCCAACAGGTCACTTTCCAGGGGATTTACCATAAAAGGGAATCAGCTCAAGCTAATTAAACTACATCGAAGAATCAAACATACCCTCATTTCCATGAGTTGTTACATCACCCCGAATGTTTTTCGCCAGGAATCGCTGACGCCAAGGAAACGTGCTGCTTAACTGACCGGCTTATTCTGAAGCATTATCAGGTCCAGCGCTGTTTAGACACCAATTAAATTAGTGACTAGCGAAACCACATAAAGTAGGTCATATTCAGTGGTGTTTTTAAGTCCAAAACATTTAATTGGTGGTTTGTAATACCTTGAAAACGCCCACATCCGTGCAATTTTGATGGTCTAATCCTCATTTCCTTCCTGCACATCCAGTTGACTGCATTATCGTAGACTTTTTTGATTACCTAAAAAAGACTGAATTTGCTTACCGATTTATTAGAATACCTTCTCTAGTTCGCTTCCTCGAATGCATCTTCTGTTGCAAATGTGGAATGCAGACGGTCAGAACAAGGAAGTATCCAAAAATAGGTGGGACAGATGAGCCAGCAGGAGATCTAGATAATAACGCCGTTCCATGTGAGACACATGAAATGCTGCTTAAGATTGATGCATTTTCTCTACAAAATTATTTAAGTGAAAAAAACCTACTTTTATAGGAAAGGTCAAAACATACACTCGACATTCTTTGTAGCGAAATCGCGCAGTTCTCTTAGGTGGTGGGGGAGGCATTCAAGGAATTTGTGGAGTGCTCGTTCTTTATTTCCGAATACCACCACGCAGATGATTTGATTTCACATCACCCAAGAGCTTGTGAGTACCACACAATGACTAGCTGATTGGTTCAAAGTACTTTTAATAGGGTGTTTCACGTGACCCTGGTCATGACAGTCATGTGATCGTTTGCTCAAATAATCCAAGTAATCATTCACTGCAACAGTATCTGGTACATTGTGAGTGAACGTCATTTGTTCTTGCCGTAAAAAAGGTCTTCGTGTGGTCTGACATGCCTTTCGTTATTTCAATCAAGCTGGGCAATCTGTCACCTCCATTCATTTCTGTGCTCAGCTTGGCCTAATTACAATTACAATTTGAATTGCCACACAAATTCTACCGTCTGGCACTCAGTTGACCCTCTGCTGGTCATAATGAAGCCTCACTGTCTTATTCTTTGATGGTTTTCGAATTACAGAATAAGCCGCATTCATCCAGTGACGTGTGCGTTTGAGAGCTATTGTGTGTGTGTGGAAACCAGGCGTGTAGGCACATCATTCACACGAAAGCATCATAAATGAAATAGGTGGAGATGCGGCACTAATTTCCTCGTTTAGAGTACCGAAAATTGCAGGCTCAGGGCAAACATCGCTGACTGGTATAATCACCTTACTAACTGACGCTCAATTTGTGCGAAAAATGACACGGAATCGCACCTAGGATGGCCAAATAACACTATGCGAATGAGCACTGCCCCTATTTGTTCCTGCTAATTTAATTTTTTTGCAATAAACAAAAAAATTGTAACAAATTGAGAACCAAGTAAAGCTTCCTCAGAAGAAAATAACGCATGGTCTTTCGTCCAGTAACAATTGAAGCTAGTCCATTTCAATGGACTTACCAACACGTCAAGGATGTGCCGTCCGTCTTGCATTGGTTGTAGATCTCTTTAGAAATCAACCATACACAAGCGCGTTTAGCCATCATCACTTAGTTGACCAATCGATGTGATCAAACTCTGTACTGGCAACTTCTTCTGTGTTGTCTTCGTCTTTTTGAGACACGCGTGTATCGAATGGTTTCGTGTTCTCCAACACATCCTCAAGTCCATGCAAAGACATCCAAAGCTGCGTAATTGACGTGGGTTATGCCGAACGAAATCTCTGATCAAAATGCTGATCTCGTTAAAGTATACTGCAGCTTATCAGTTGAAAGGGAAGACACGTTTCCAAGCCTGTTCTGTTCATTGTCATCTCTGTGCTTAATGCTTATTAGTCACCCACGCATCGACGAGTAAACTGCTGCATTGGGTACGATCATGTGCCGAATGACTTCAACAAGAGATTTTGGTCTTTATGGCTTTGAGAGGTGTCGAATTTCAGCACAAACCCGGTCATTCAGTGACTTGCGTATTGCTGGGAAAGACGAGTGCGTGTACATCTTACCCACAATAAACGGAAATTTTATACGAATGGAAAGGCACAAAATTTCGTGAGTACGGTTCGGGTGAGTGATTACACTCATGTCGGTGGATGAGTCAAATGTTGACACCGTGTTATGGAAGGCAGAGGACGATTTGACGATGGAAAACTGTCCCTGGCCGGTCTGGATATCCACAATGAAAAAGTTAAATTAACGGCAAGTTGGTGGTGTTGCAGATTCTGTTTAATTGCTCTACTTCTACTGGCCTTACTTTCACGAGAGTGCACTGAATGCACTGTTCGAAATGAACTTGTAATTCCATGCCTTTGTATTCAGTTGTGTGACTTGGATATGCCCACCGATTTGGCTGTTGTTCGACGACAATTCGTTTGCATATGCTACGACACACTTGCCACAGTGGGTTCTCTGATACACACGAATTGTCAGTCTTGGGAGTGCGTGTGGAAGTCGTCGGCTC
>UXSR01000647.1:0-22431 GCA_900604375.1 Mesocestoides corti
TCACCAAATGGCTTATTCGGAGCATCTTCACACACACTTTTTACCCTCCCGAATCTCGTCGGATTTCAGGTTTTTAATATACGCCTCATCCTCTCGCTAAATGTGAGTAATGCGGGCTGTTTTGTGTGTTGCCCATCACCATGACTACGATTATTCCACTAGCCAATTAAACGAGTTCCAGCGATTAGGGCGTTCGTGTAAATGGCTTCTCGTGCGATATGTATGACCCATGTGACAAATATTTGACTGCTTGAAGTTAACTAAGTGTGTTGCATATGAAGGTCACACCTCGATTTCCACATGTCGTTACCATTTCGAAAAATCAATTGACAATAATTGGATTTCGATCGTCTAAACTTATAACTATGGTAAAACACACCTAATTATTGGCCTACTTGGCACACATTTTGTTGGATTTAGTTAAAGGCGTGTTTAAATTTCCCCCAAAAGGTAATTCTATTAAATTTTAACTTATTCTGACAAGCCAAATGAAAATAATGATTTGCTGAAAGTTATGCTAGGAAGCTAGTGGCGCATTTTGTACAAACGTGACTGTGTGTATGTGTCCGTAGTGTTTAAGTAACAAAACACATCAATAATCGGACTTTTATGAGGAATTTGACAGCTAAAGTCCACGCTCGGCAGATGGAATGTGCATAATGTGTGTGTTCTATTGCACCGGCTTCTACAGTCTTGTTGTGGTTTAACTGGGTCGCCGCGTCATTTAAGAGCGTCACCAGCGGTTTGCGGACGAACATCTGTGGACGTGGATGCCTCAAGCGTGACTGCGGGCGTCACGCATCCACCATCACATGGAACTCCAGCTATTAACATCACCACCACCGCCAACAACACGACCAGCACTCCGCTAAAGTCCTCTCTGAAGAATGTGCGTGTGCAAGAAGTGGATCTGAGATCCAAGTCGGAAGACAGTCGTGCGGATCTAGACCACAACGTGTAAGGGGTTCCCGAGTATTTAAAACGCCTCTAAAATGATGGTTTCTCTTCGGCGTTAAGCTTCACCAAATGCCGCCTACTTGTACACTGAAGCCTGTCTTCCCCAATTTAATGAGATCTTAACTACATTAAAGCGATGTTGTTACCAAGATAGCTGATGTTTTGTGGAGTCTAGATGGTCTCGACCAATTGGCAGTCAGAAAATTGCTAAAACGTGTGCGAATACCTGATCAGTAGAGTGATTTCATGCAGTTAACTGCGGAATGTTTGTAGTTAGCGGTCAAGATCCGAGTGAACGAGGGTGATTTTGCATGCCTTTGTACCTGAACTTTCCTACACTTAGAGCACAGAAAAAGACGTCCAAGGTTACAGTGAAGCCTCAGGTGTTAGGTCCACCGAAATCTCCCGAAAACAGTGATTGGGATAGCAGTGATGATGATGATGATGATGGTGATGATGATGACTTTAAACTGCCGTAAGTTGTGCGTACAAATGTTGCCGCCTTCTTGTTTGCACTTGCCTGTCGCTTGTTGTATCATTGTGTGCGTGTGTTGTCGTTGCTATCCTCTAGTTGCTTATTTCTCAAACGTGGTTTAACCACTTATCCTTGCAGAAACTTAAATTCGATTTTGGTTTAGAAGTGCTGGAACTAATTAGGCACATGTGATGAAAGCGTTCGGCAGCTTACGTGATCAGAGTTTGAAATCTCAATAATTTGACCAATCGGATTTGTTGCAGCACATCTTTATTGATTTAGGAGTCTGAAATCCCAAGCACCGAGCCGTCAAGTGTTTCAGCGACCACTTGACGAGGAGATGGAGGAGGAAGAAGACATCGACGACATATTAGGTGGCCTGTCGCCAGGTCATTCGGTTAAGTTTCGTGATAGAAACCCTACCGAAAACTTCAACAACAACGCCACTGAAGGTAAATAAAGCACCCTCTGTGACTTTTTACAGTACGGCGTAAAATTCATTTGAAATTCGCTAATATTTAAAATTGTTTTAATCAGTGTTAATTAAAAAAATGTTCATCAGTAAATTATCCTGTTGGCAAGGAAATTGCAACTTCGCATGGCTTAATTCTCCTATTTCAATGTTTCATTAGTTATGTGGAAAAATGTCTCTTCAATCCAAACATAATCTATCCCCTTAAATTAACAATATTCCTTGGAAAGACCTTGTACCTTGTTTTGTTTAAATCGTTAAACCTTTTTTTTTAAATTGCGCCTTTTGGGTTGCTATGTGTCCTCGAAATAAACTCAAGGTGATATAATTATTGAAGCGCCAAATGCTTCACGTCTCGTTGTTATGACGAACTATAGCCTCGATGCAGGAATTAAGGCTTAAGATCTGTCATTAATGCTGTAGATTGCAAATAGTAAGATCTGTCACCTTATTCCCCGTAACACTTTATTTTACTATTCTGACTTCAGTTAGAACACTTCATTAATCCCCCAGCAAGATAACACGTGAAATTATCTACGTTCCGAATCTTCTTTAATCTTCTTCCTATCCTGTGTGCCTGTCTCTTGGGGTTTAAGCCGTTACTGTTATTTGCAAAGTTATTTGCTGTTTATCTCTCTAACTGCCATGGAGGTTACTCTACTGTCGTAATTCTCGCCGATGAAATATCATGATGTTCTTTGTCCTCATTTTGAAGCCAAGGGCGCTGACAAAAACGACGACGTCGACGACGTGAGCGTGTCCTCTCTCCTAGACGACGAAATCTCGAAAAGTCGCGTCAGCCCGATTCGGCCGAAGACGAGTCGTGGTGGACGCACACCCCTGGCGCCGGGAAGTGGAAGCTTCCGCAGCAGTGGCACTATTGTCTCCCCTCTGTGTCCGGGCGCTAGCTACACAATTAGCACCAGCCAATGGGACACGACGGCCTCTCAAGGTAGGCTCTGATTTGTTCGTTCGCGGAGTAATTGCTTCTTATTGGTCTGGTGATGAAACATTGATTTCGAGCTGTGCTTAATATCCGTGTTATCGTGGGGTTGAATTGCCACACGGGCCACACTTTACACGTGTACGTGTTTGGAGGAACGCTTGAAGTCATTTTATTGGCTAGTAGGAAGATGGTTGTCATGGTAATCGGGACAAATAATGAGATGACGAGATTTGAAGCACTGATTCGGATAAAGGTACTAGTTATTATTGTTTTCTACTGAAGCGAAGACGGTCTTAAACCGGAAGACCCAATTGAGTTCCCAATGATTGTGAATTTACGGTAATTTAAACTGCTCCGAGCAAACCTTATAATGATTGGCAACACATTTGATAAAACGTAATTAATTTTTCACTACAAAACGGTACAGCATCCGAGTGCACACAGAAGATGTATGGGTTTCTGTACCAGCCTTGAGTTGACAGAATAAGTTAAAATTTAATGAAATTGCCTTTTTGGGAAATTTGAACATGCCTTTAATTAAATCCAACAAAATGTGTGCCAAGTAGGCCAATAATTAGGTGTGTTTTACCATAGTTATAAGTTTAGACGATCGAAATCCAATTATTGTCAATTGATTTTTCGAAATGGTAACGACATGTGGAAATCGAGGTGTGACCTTCATATGCAACACACTTAGTTAACTTCAAGCAGTCAAATATTTGTCACATGGGTCATACATATCGCACGAGAAGCCATTTACACGAACGCCCTAATCGCTGGAACTCGTTTTATTGGCTAGTGGAATAATCGTTGTCATGGTGATGGGCAGCATACAAAACAGCCGCATTACTCATATTTAGCGAGAGGATGAGGCGGATATTAAAAACCTGAAATCCGACGAGATTCGGGAGGGTAAAAAGTGTGTGTGAAGATGCTCCGAATAAGCCATTTGGTGATTAGCGACAGATTTGATCTAAAGCTGGTCACTGTTCAGCACTGACTGATATAACACACCAGGGTGCCCTCGGAATATGCGGGGGTTTCTCTGCCAACCTTGAGTGGACACTATGTCCAGCAGGCAGCTAGATGCTGTGTGGAACGAGTTACATCTCTTCAACAAGCTGTCGTTGTGAGTGAGAAGTGGACTGTCCTGTGTAATCCTCCAGTTTATAGCCGCCTGATTCATTGCCATAAACTAACCAAAGAGGTGAACTTTAAACCGACAGCATCCGTTTTTGTCATTGGGGCGTGAATTTCACCTGTGTTGTCGTTTGTGGTACTTTGAATTGCGAATGACCGCAAAGGTTCCGTACGCGAATTAGACATCGCTTTGGAAGTGTTCGATTCCGCTTAGTCGAAATGATGTCATTGCCAAGTAGTGAAACCTATCCTGATACTTTTGATGGGGATGAAGACAAGTCTACAACGAATCACTGTCAACAACAGCAATTGCGACGACATGGATTAAACACAGTCACATAGACAAAATGAGGCATATCAGACAGGAGGGACAAGTTTGTGTGTGTTTAGTAAAATTTACTTGTGAACTGGAGCAGTTACGTCGCTATCCACCTCCTCTTCCTCAGACTCTTCGAATAATGACTGTGTCGAATGCGCCTCGTTGGGTCTGCGCATGGCGGGGCTCACCATGGCGAGGCGCGGTCTCTCCGCGATCGGCGAGAGGGTCGGGGTGATGGAGGTGAGGGAGGCGGGACGTCCGCTTGTCGGTCGCGCTGATATCGATCTCTCCGACGACCGAGATGCTCGAGGCTTCTTGAAGGAGGAGGAGGCTGCACCATCACCGTCGCCACTTAGAGGTTCCCGGCGCTCGCGTTTTGAATGCAACGCCACCAGAGCCATGCGGTCCACCTGTCGAGATAATGACTGAAGTGGAAAAGAAAACGAAACCGCTATTCGATCATGTTCGATCGCAGAAACGCCCGATCACGGTCTTTTCGTGCGAAAAGTTGGCCATCGTCGACTTACAGCACGTATCTCCGCGAACGTAGGGTGCTTACGCTCCAGCTGCTGCCTTTCCTGACCAAGAGTATCAATTGTCCCGTTGAACTTGCCACGTGGAAGCCCTCTGGCATCCGCCTGAATGTCATGGTCAATCAGCTGCTCCATCAGCAACGCCTCCACCTCCTTTCGTAGACGTTTCAATGCGTTCGGGTCTTGGCGGAGTTGCTCTAACTGCTCCTTGTAGGGTCTTACACCTTCCGTGGGATCAATTCTCAGTTCAATGTCTTAAATTAATGAAGCAAATGCAAGAAATCAAGCTCTGATAACCAGGACAACTTGCATAATTGCTTAAGACATCCTACTCACTAAAGTCTTTTGATTTAACATCGCCCTTGTCGTGTTTCCCGGTTCTTAGAGGTTTCTCCAACTTTTGTTCGGTTGATTCCACAGGACAGGTGTTATCTTCGACGATGTGCACAATTTTCGTTGTCCCGTGTGCAGTTTCACTGTCTTGCCGATGTTTGAATCTCTTGGGTGAAGCCTATTTAGTTAATGCACTCAGAAACTCATGACATTTACGTTATGTTAGATAAACTGTGGTCTGAGAGACACCGGAACGACAAAACGCAACATTCCCACCACTGCGAAAGCGCTTGGGTGGAGAAAACACGCAGGCAACGGTTGTCATGGCAACCAACGCGAAAACTACATCTACCGAAGGAAGTGGAGCCCGCGGCGTGGAAATGGCACAGGGTAGCTGATGAATGCACCTCACTCTCTCCACCTCGTCCTCCGTCCTGATGACTACACCCTCCACAACAACCTCCTTGGCCTTGCGTGGAGCCTGTTGCTGGAGTCTGGTGGAAGTGTCTTTGGATAGCCTCAGGTTCGCATCATCCAGAGTCACCTGAACTGAGGTGCTTGTGCGTGTTGGAAGCAACCTGTGTTCGTCTAGGCTCCTGTCGGTCTGTTGTCGCCTGGAATGCCGTCTGGGCGCGGTCGGTGAGGTGGCAGTCGACGCCAAATATACGGCACACGTTTGCTGCGGGCCAACTACGACGTCGTTGAAGCTCGATGTCGTGGTAACTGTCGGCCAGCTGTAGCTAACTAGCTGGTCGGTTTTGTTGGCATTGTTCACCATCTCGACTACTGGAAACGCTGAGCTCGAAGACGCCCGACTTGCTTTTTCAGGGGAGTTTAGGACGCGTTTTGGTGACCCAGAAGCCTTCCGTTTGGGTTCAACATACGATTTCTTTTAAAGATCACGAATGAGACTACTTTAAAAGAACTTTTGCATCGGATTACTTTGCATAAACCTCATCAGGTAAAGTGGTACCATTTAGCGTCTAGTACCCACCCAAATCAGGTCACCATGGTAACAAAACAACGAGAGGATAAGTCAAACTAAGCTTAAAAACTATACTAATTGTTTTATTTATGGTTTTTCCAGAGTATATTTTAGTGCGTCTGGTTTAATTTCACATATTTGGTTAAAACAGATGCCATCAAACTGAACATGGACGTCTTTTGTAATTATTTGTGGACATATTTGTCGAAGAAGACAATAGACCTACCTCCAGACTCCTCACTTGGCGCTCCAACTAAAAAATATGGGTGAAAGTGTTTTGAATCTACTTGCGTGAAAAATTTGCTAAAATGGCAGAAAACAAACCTGCGCTGGAACGTCATCCTCCAAGTCACCGAAGGTAGATACGTTGGCTAAATTGTGCATAAAACGCAGTGAAGATGCTTGAAGCGAAAAGTCTACTGGCATTTAGTCACATTTTGAACATCAATACCTCCTTTCAGACGAAGCTGAATGAGTTCTTTCTGGGTTTGAAGATTCTCTTCTCTCAGATTACGCAGTTCCACCTCGAACATCTCCCGAACATGCTCAACATCCGCCTAAAGGAGTAAAAAAGACCGGTTCATTTATCCTTATTCATCGGTAAAAGCTGACAATACGGTTTACACCCCCCCCTGTAACAGTTTTACCATTAAAAAAGGTCATATGGGCAAATGATCTTGCCTAATAACATGCTTAGTCTGAATAAGCATCAATCGAGTGCTTGGCAGAAATAATAACTTGAATAAGGTTCCTCAGTCGACTTTAGAACTTAAAAATACAAGCATAACAACCAAGGTACAAACAAATCTCGTTTATTAGAGACATCGGTCGCTTCACACACCCGGTGCTGTTCAGCAACAGACGTCTGCCAAGCCCGGTTTCGTTCTTCCAACTCGCGCATTCTTTCACGCTCCTCCTGAAGTTGCCGTTCCAGTTCCGCAGTTCGCTTCTTCCAGGTTGCTGTGGGAGAGGGAGCAGGAGGAAGTGTAGGAGGGTGGTAATCACCTGACCCCTCGTTCACCTCAACCGTTTGAACAATGGCCGAAGCCAACTGGGTTGGCGGTAGTGAAGGCGGCTGGGTCTTTATGTGGCCCAGAACTTCCTGAATCTGGTGCTCCAAATTGGACGTCTACAAATACAAACCGCAAAATAGACGTAACCTACTCGCACATATATACTACGTTAGCTACTACAAATTCCCGCTTATAACACACCAAACCGGAGGACTTGTCGATGGCAGGCTTTTCCTTTTGAAGGTTCCCTCCTTTATCAGAGCGATCAATGTGGTCTTGGTTGAGGTCAATGGCTTGGAGGGCCGTGACGACCTCCACATGCCTGCGATAGAGGTGGGCGTTGAGAAATGAAGCGTTGATGAAGGCCTTGGGGCAATGCGGACATTGGTGGTATGATTGTGGACCAGAGTCCATCAGTTGTTGTTGCGCAAGAAGAAGCAGACGGCGACGGTGACACTCTTTTCGAGTGACAGTTAGACGTTGGGCCTGTTGGTCAAGACGGCGTTTTAACGCATCTGTCTCCTGTTGGGAAAATTTCGAGAGGATGTGTGTATTGAAGGTTGCAAGTACTTCCAATAAGCAAATCGAAACAATTTAACAAATCTAACTAGATAGTTTATGTAAGTTTAATTATTCTGAGAACTATAAATTTAAATCTTGAGTTTTCTGGTCGAGAAACGACAAAGAAATCAAAATAATTTCGAAACTAGGCAAATTGTTAAAATTTCAAAATTTTCAAAGCCAGTGTTTAGCTTTATTATACATTTAAAGCTGAGATTAAATCGAGTCTTATAAACATTCAAGGATCTAATTTGTTCATGGAAACAATGAATTTATTTGATTACACAAAAGTGCACCAGTTAGACGTATTTGCACTAACCTTTTTGATCGTTTCGTTTTCTAGTTTCAAAGCATCTACGGTGTTTGTAAGGAAGTCTTGGGAATACTAAAAAATATTACACAAGTTCAAGCATTTCAAGGCCCATTTTAAAAGACAACGTGTTTGTGCTTACTAGAAGATATTCAATTAGAAGTTGCGCCAACTGAAAAAGTTTAATAAAATTTGTGTCCACGTAACGCGTATCCTGTGGATGTGGTAATATTTAGGATATTTAACTTACAATCTCAGAATTTATATCACAAAAGGCAACACTGACAAGATTATCCTGTAATGCGTCGATGTCCATCTGACTGGCAACACGACATACGTCAACGGATGCTAAAAATATAAGCAGACAATTTTCCTACCTAAACGTTTCCAGTCGATCCTCTCCACGCGTTTTCTAAAATAGAATCCAGGCATTTTGTTTTTATGCGTAAATTGCACTTGACTAGGTAAGGCCTCATTAAAGGCGGCCATTTTCTGTCAATTTCTACAACAGAAAACATTTTGAATGGCAATGCAATGTTGCATTATGATGCAGTACTTTATTCCAAAATTAAGGTTCTATGACACTCATAAACCTAAAGTCATTAAAATCACCATTAAAATTTGTTTAAAAATATAAAACATGTACGTGATACCATCGCGCGCTGAACTATGCCCATGGTGATTCTTGAAAAATATACGTAGGTTTGCCCAATTATACTACGGATGTATAAGGTTTTTCAGCAACAACAAAAGTACAACAGATTAATACACTTACTATATAACTAGAATTGACAGTCGGTGATAAACGAAACATAAAACACATTAGTGTGGCAAAGGAATTCCGTGACAAGAGCGCATCTATTGAATAAATAGTAGGTATATAGGGCTTTGCTTTACGTGCGAACATACCACTTAATGGAAAATAATGCAAAAAGTACGAAAAATTGCACCTACGAAAAAAGTAATAAAAATGCCCAACAGGCCTTCAATTGAATTACGCGGCGAATGCTTAAGCGTCTAATTTGTGTACAAAGGACATCAAAGACTAGATTAAAATACATTTTTTTAACTTAATCTAAATGCTATACTAAGTCATAATCGATAAATCCTAAATACTAATGGATTGCACAGTGTTGGTCTCAAACCTATATTTAAAATGCCTTCGTGCATGGGAGTAGTTTTAAAATCTGATCTAAATTCACGAAAGGTCTATTTTTTGCAAACCAATTTCTTGCAGTAAAACCATGATTAGGCACAGTAACGTTGCAAACTATGTTTTTTGCAGATGACTAAATTTTACGATCATAGTGCAACACACCACACTCGTAGGCGATAAAATCGTTCTGGAGGTTCATAAGAAACTGGAGAAGTAGTTCGTTAATTCAAACGTATGCGACTGATCAAGACAGCGTTGTTTACCTACAAATTTTCTTCATTTTGCTTGCTTGACTGACTAATTTCTTAGCGTTTACTCAAACTTCCATAACCGCATAGTCAAACCATCTGTGCTTATGCTTTGTTCTAGAAGTTTATGTCTGTCATTTATTAAATTTATCAACATTGAAACTTTTATGGCCACCTAACGTTGCTAATGTTCAGTCACTGTGGCCAAATATATAAATGTACTAACAAATATAACTTATCCTCATGTGGCAAAGAATCCTAAATTTGTGAAGATAAGCTAAAATCTCTATTAATTAGAAATTTCCATCACTTATTCGAAATTATAAATCTTTTGGAACCAAAATGTTACAGTGAAATTTAAACACAGCAAAGATGTAAGACTGCAAACCACGGTCAAAAAAAGGACATTATTCATATCACCAAAAGTAAAATGCAAGGGGATGCATTGCTTATCTGAAAGTGACCGATATTGTTCGTGAAAATTTATAAAAACTCTACGAAATATTTTCAGCGACGCATACAAAGCCAAATCGTTTGCTACAGAGAATTTATATATTTAACATTTTAATTCAGATTAATGTCCACAATTTACGTTCTTAAATGGATAGTTCCATTTTTTTATAAACGTTTTTAAGGTAAGATAAATCCATCGATTTTGCAGAATGAAACCAAAAACCGCTTTAGTGAACAGTAATCTAAACAGCACCCAGATATTTGCAACATAATATTAATCGTTATAGCGAATCATATGTTGGCTGGTAAATTCTTCGTGGGTTCAAGCTGCGCATGAAAATTTGTTATGTCGCCATTAGAAGAACCTGCCGTTCCGTGCCCTGTAGAATAATGCCAACGGGCAAGTAACAGAAAGTATTCCAAAATGCAAATCAACGAAGTTATTATATTTAAAAGTCATGTTTGATCTAAATTTTAAAAATTCCAGCCCACAAATCTTCATTCGTCGGTAAAAGTTAGTTAAATCCTCAAGAAAAAAACGTTATTTTTAACAGTTCTTTCATTATGATGCAACGAATATTCCTATGTCGCTTATTTTAATGTTTGAAAGTTTCACATGTCAATTCGTTGCTGAATCTTTAGCGCCATAGAATTGACATTTTATTAACATTTGTAAAGATCGCAAGAGTTTGATATCATTTACCACACTTTATTCCGGGGCTTTTTATCCATCGATAAGCCAATTTCTAAATTCATTATCTTTTTTTAAAGAATGGGTTTTGGATATGCTTTATAATTATGCCATTTAAACTAAAATTGTGGCATGTTTTGTGTAACGATTAAAAAATAAAATTTAAATGATTAATTTAAATAGAGATTTTTTGCCCAATTAATGTCCTTTGATATGCACGGACGTCATTAAATAAATAGAATCAAACGAGCACAATTGACTTCTCAAATGTATGCTGTGGTAGGTGAATTTTTCACACAAGCAAGTAGTGGTTTGCAAAAATGCCAAAATGCTTTTGCCTCAGAAAGATTTGATTTATTTCTCTTGATATTATAAGATAATGTAAAAATCTGCAGTGCATTAACCTACCGTTATAACACCTGCATTAAAAGTGCTTTTTAGGTAACATGGCGTGTTGCGCTTCCCGGGGTACAAATATTGTCAGATTAAATGACGACTGAATGAGGAACAAACGCATGGTTAGTAATTCATAAGACATTTTTGAATAGCACTAATTAAAGGCAATGGGCTTTTTCCGTGTAAATACATGCATGCTGCAATTAATTGATGAGAGAAAACAGTTATTCAATTTGTCTTCCCAATGGATAAAATTGATGTCTTTTCGTAAAAGCACGTTTCATTGAATCTTTAAATTTACAATTTAAAACCTTTTGACTACATGCTTAGATTTGTATTTTGGATGATTATAAAACATTTGAAATGATTGATTTTTCATCTAAAATGTTTATTTGGACAGGGTTTCAGGCGTCAGGATTAAAATGCTTCGTCGCCTGCATCGTCGTTATTGTGGTTCGGTTCTAAAATGTGTTCTTCGCAGCAATTTTACCTCAGATCCCATGACCGATCCAAAGGGGAAGATGTATTATGTGATCCCCGAAATTCCAACTGATACGCCTTTGACTAATCCGTTGTTAAGATATTCTCCACTGCCCAGGTTTATTTTTTTTTGTGCTTATTATCAGTCATGACACTATTAAGGTTGAACAGATCTTCACTGGGGTGTCAAAGCAAATTATTGAGTTTCAGGTAGCTCTTTCTCAGCTCGTCGAAGGCATCAAGTCTAAAAGCTTCCCTATTACCTACGAAAACATTGTGACGAAATTAGATGAAATAGTTTTTCCTGTCTACCATTCTCTACAGCTTGTCGAGGGCCTTGGATTTACCAACAGTGACCCTGCTTGGCGCTTAGTTATCGGTCGTTTGCTTTCGAAATTTTTGCGTGCTCAGTGTGAACACTTGTATTCTTGTGCTGAAATTTACCGGGCCCTGCATACAGTTCTTGTTCAACTTGATCCGAACGACAAAGAAAAACGGGGTAATGTAGTGCCGTTTTGACCCTTAATTCTCTTTTTTTATGTTGATGCCAGCTGCTTGGCTACGTAAAATTACCTTTGGAGGTTTTAGCTAATTTTTTTGATTTGACAGTGTCTTACGTTCGATGAATCAGTATTTTTGTTGCACGGGCTGGTTAAATAAGCACAGCCTTTAGAATTATTTCGAAACTATAATTTGCCCATGCAGTTATTAAAGTCAGTTGCTTCCACATATGGCCGTCTATGGTAGTAATTGATCGGTGTGGGCTGTGGTTTTCGTTTTGTTTACATATGCTTTTTTTCTTATGTAGGGCTAATTGAACAGCTGCTTGCTGAGGGCTGGTCAAATGGGGCGTCACTTTCTGCTGCAGCTTCTGGTAAAGTTGATCCCTGTCAGTCCTGTGCCAATCCACACTTCCCAGTTTCAGTTAAAGGCAGCGAATGTCAAAAATCCCTTAACCAACTCAGCTATCTGCGCTCTGAGCTGTTGAAAGTAGAAAGCTTGTTTGAACAGATGGTTACCAACAGTGCCTACGTGAGCTCCCCCGAAGCAATCAGTCAATCTCAATTTACAGGCCGTTATGAAAGTGCCAGTCAAATCATGCCAAAGTTGCCTAGTTATCTCACTAATGTTCTAAATCCTGAAGCCTCTGGACAAATTCCCGTTGCGGAATCGGATTTATCTGCCTCAGCTCCACTCTGGCTGCCTTATGCCCTTGGCGGAAAGCAAGAAGGTGGATATTTCAAGGGAATGCGTGTTAATTTGAGCCTCGACACAAGCGCTCAACTGTTTCTGCGCCACTGCAGCAACAGAGAGGTGACTTTTATCCCTTATTATTGAAATGAATGCATGAACAAAGCCACTGTAAATTGCGCTAATTTGTTACCGAAATGGCCATCAACAGATTTACGGATGGCATAGGCATTATTCTGAAATCAAGGCATTGCTGTTCATCTGTACTCATAGCAAAGAATAGGTTATTACAAGGTTTGTCATCCCCGATTCTCCTTGCTTAGTTAATTATGTAAAGCGGACCCTAGTAACCACAACGCTATTTCTTTGAATATAAATAAAATAGAACTTGGGATTTCAGGATGCTGTAGGTCGCACGATAGGATTTCCTTTGTTACCTACTTTCCAATCACCCGTAATCACGACTTACATAATAGTAGCGTTCACTTGTATGCGAAGTAGCATTCAGTCAGGTGGTCACCGCTGCTGATGGCATCTTGGAAGCCTTCAGTGATCACTTTTTCGTCCCATAGCTTCGTCGGATAGTCTGGGAGGCACTTGTTCGTCGAGCCAGTCTGCGCTCCTTCGGTGGCTCAACGGGTCAGCACGCGTCGAACGACCACCGCATAGAGGATCTGCGTCGACTTCGCTCCCAAGTGGCCTCAGCAATGGGCGCTCCCGACTGGCTCTCCCTTGTGTGGAAGCGCACAGCTCCTGGTGGACGTGGACCCGAAACTCCCGACTCCCTTGTCGACCAGGTGCTCGAGCCAATTCGCACGAAGCTCGTCCCTCTTGGGCGGCTGGAGTGGGACACTCTCAATGAATGGGCAGAACCCCACCTGCGAATATCTCGTGAGTCTGTCTGTTTCTCCACAATCACAGCACCATTCTTGAACCTTAGTATTGCGTTTGTTTTGATACATACCATTTTGTTCTGTTTTCTATGGCCGGCTTGGCTTTTGTAGCCTCTCAAACGGATCTTTATCTTCACTCCCGCGTAAAGAAATAGCATCAACAAACCATGGGCCTAAATTTGCCTTTCTAGCTAGCCTGGAACACTATGACATCGCCTATGCAATAGAACAGTACAACTTCACTACTTCCCTGGCACCCGGGTCGACCCTGTCCAAGGATCCCCGTTACGAGCGCGTATTTCCCTTCCAAGCCACCGTCGATAGAATACTCGCCAGTGTCGGTGACCTCTTTGGCCTGTCGGTCTCACGTCTGCCCACGGGTGAGGGTCACGCGGCCGCACTGAACATCGCCGATAGCTTCGTCTACGAGGTGGTCGACACGGTCGAAGGTGTTAAGCTTGGAGAGGTTCTGGTGGACCTCAATCCCAAGTATGTTCCTTCTACCATATTTTCGCGCTTTTGGTCACAATCGATGCAATTACGATGCGGATGTATCTCCAGCTGGTGTGGCTGATTCTGGGGTTTGAATTCTCAAGGATACTTCCCTTGATTATGACGCCTTGTTTACGTATCGAGCTCACACGACCACCGCGAAGATGTCCGTCTTTGCGTGAAATATTGAACTGGTTGCCTGATTTTTTTGTTTCTGCTCCTTGCAGGGAACATTTCGGCGCCGCGTCCTTCAACAACGTGACCCCAGTGCCTCTGGTGACGCGTTTTCCTGTGCCCTCCAAGTCACCTTCGTCGATCTGCACGGACACTTCGATTGCCTGTCTCTATGGCAACCTATCCGCTGACGCGATTCGCGTGGGACTCTCGGAAATGGTATGTCCTTTTTGTGAATCGTGTTTATTCACACCTCTTAATCCGGTCGCTCCAACCTTCGACACAGGGTTCCCCTTTTCGCAGCATGTCGTCAGCCGCGCGAATCCTCAACTCCCCCCTCATTCGCACGAATATTTATCTTGCATTATCCTCACGCCTAGGTCTCGATGTTCGCGCATGTATGACTCGCACATCCGAGGTATAAATTCACACGCGCAAACCACACACACGATGACGGTTGACTCTCTGTCCTTCCCACAGACTTCAACCTTGTTGGGTAGTTAGTGGTATATGGCGTCGCGACGTCCTCTTTTACCACCATTTCTACATGCCAGAATGGGGGCATGAACACTGATTACTTATCCACCTTTATAATTGCAATCTCGCCCACTTACAGGAGGCCCTTGATGTTGCCGCCGCATTCGGCAATTGCATTCAGCACGTCGCTAGTCGTGCGCCGTCGTACCTCTTCACGGGTCTGTCGACGCCGATGCCTGGGATGAGTTTTGCCGGCTCAACCAGTGGCCACCCAGTGCGGGATAACTTCCATCTCACTCAGGACCTCATTAAACTCCTGCTTATCCGATCGCGTGAAATGCGACGCGCTGTTTTTGGCAACGATATAGCAGGCATAACGGACTGCCGCGCTGCCTCGAACCCAGTCCACGGTGAGTCGTCGGTAGCTGGTGCCTGAATCAAATGCTTGGGCCAACTTTTTGTGCAAAGTCCGATTCTCGTTTAGGCATATCCCGGATACGAGCCCTTCCCTTCCTGCGCACCCTCTATGAGTCGCGTTTCGATCTGGAGCTATGGGCGTCTGGACGCTCCAGCCGCAGGACTTGGCGTGCCTTATCGGAGTTTCTGTGGTCTCAGCACCTGCCCTACTCGCACCACCCCGAGGACCAGTGGCCCTGTTCCGCACTCAGCATCTTTGGACCTCGCGGCATACCTGGCATGCGCTACTCGGAGGTCTGGCGCCAGGTGATTGCTCTCGACTGCGTCTCCGCCTTCACTGAAGCTGGCTTCGACAAAGACTGGAACGGCAAGAAGGTCGAGAAAACCTTTCGCTTGTTTTTCTTCCCACCGACACTTTCCGCAGCCACAGATTTGTGCTGTCTGTTGTCATTGTCTATCTCAAACTTCCAATAACCCAAATTAGCATCAGGTTAAATGCCTTTTATTGCTCTGAGGTTCGTTTTAACTGTGTTCACTCCTTCTCCTGGGTTCTAGGTTAAGGAGCTCTTCAGAAGGTATCGCAAGTCGGTTCTCGATCCAGGCACCTCCCTCTCCTGTCGCAGCGTCTTCAGGTCTTTCAGGGGACGCGATCCCTCACCAAATGCTCTTCTCGACACCTTCGACACATCGCATATCACACTGCAGGCCTCTACTGTCAAACCCGTGGTCGATTCCACGGTTGAACCAACCGGCGCGACCAGATAGACGCGCTGGTGTTTTTACTACTCCACCCAACCAATTTTGTCAGTCCTGCGGAGGTGCATTTCGGGGAGGGCCACTTTTTATGCACCATCGCCACCACTTGCCTCTTTTCCTCTCTTTGTATTTTCTAGAATGAATAAACGAGATTAACCCACACCCATACTTACCGCTTTACTTGCTGTCACTTGTCTGTCGTTGTGTGTGTGTGTGTGTTGTGGCGTTGTAGACGCGTTTTCCAAATTCGCCTCATTTTACCTCGCGCATGCAGCTCCGCAACCGCGTAATTTACACACCTTTTGAGTGTTGGCGGGCTTAAAATCGCTGGATTTAAGAAAGCAAACCTCAACCACGAACTGCCAACACAAACCATTCTTGCTCTACTTGACACAGTGGCCAAGGAGTGATTTACGGCCGCGATCCGAGTAGCACGCAAGCATGCTCACTCTTCATCCTTGTGTAGTTTGGAAAGGAGATATTTAGAAGCTAAAAATAGTAGCCGTAACAGTCTCAGGCAATGATAATAAAGTCTTCTCTTAGTGCAGTTGGCTTGAATGGTACTTGGAGCGCATTGCGTAACTCCCTCACGCAACC
Organism: Mesocestoides corti; assembly: GCA_900604375.1. Taxonomy (NCBI): domain Eukaryota; kingdom Metazoa; phylum Platyhelminthes; class Cestoda; order Cyclophyllidea; family Mesocestoididae; genus Mesocestoides; species Mesocestoides corti. Next base: position 16,466 of record UXSR01000647.1, read on the forward strand.
TGTAGCCCTGTTTCCATTTTCAGTTGTGGTATGTTGGTGAGGTGTGCGCGAACCACATACTCACTCCACACCTCTGCAAGACTTGTCTTGCCAATGGCTGGAACTGTCTTTTCTACCTACACCGCGTCGAAACGTCACCCTACTATTTTCCCTCTTTAGATATAAGTAATGTCGGTTGTAAGATGCAAGATTGTTCTGATTTGTGTGGCTTGGGTTGATGCATATTCAGCCATGTTCTGTCATACTTGGCCTTCGTCACTTGAGGGTGACAGACCAAACTTATACTTGACCGTGTTTATTTTTATAAAAGTTAATATCCCAGGAAATATTTGAGGAATCGAAGGTTTGAGCTGTTTGAATTTGTTCTCGGTTACACAGACTGTGATCTTGCAACTCAGGCGAAATCAAGCATTATCACCAATATTGTCCGTCACCGCAGTCACAGGATGTTGGGTGATAAGTTAGGTGTCGCCGCTACGCTATATCACCCTGGTTGACCTCAAATCCGCCAATGAATTTTTACTTTAATGCAATTAGATCTCGCCTCTCGTCAAAGCTGAAGCCACGTCAGTCGGAAACAGTCATTGTGCCAGAGAGGTTGTAGCGAACCGTCTGAGGTTACATCGCTTGTTTGCCTTCCTTCCTTTGAAATATATCAAACGTCTCTTATGCGTTATTGATTATTCCTTACCTGGTACCCACCCAATAATACCGTTAAGTCGATTTTCCTTCTACTTTTCCAGAAGTTTCCTCTGCCTGACTAATGGTGCTGCCTTCGACGAGGTGTTTGGGCTTGGCGCTCGAGTGGTCCTGCCACGGGGTGCCCTGGTTTATCTTCTCTGGTGGTTGGATTATGGGTCTGCTTATCAGTAACATGGCCCCACCGCCCTCCTCGCGTCCCCTAGACCCCTACGTAGCCCCCTCCTTTACCAATTCACGCAACCTCTACGGTTGGAGGGCGGCCTGTCTCCTTTTCGCCCTCATCCTCGACGTGGTGGTTGTGGGTTGCATTAAATTCATTGTCAAACGACCACGCCCCGAGGCCAATTACTCCTCTGACATGTTGCTTACCGTGTCCATCGATGATTGGTCGTTTCCTTCTGGTAAGTCATTGACTGTTATTGGTTCAGAAGTAGAGCATTTGAATGTCTAAAATTGAACTGTTGTTTAAGCATCCCCGTATGATCGTAACAGATTTCTTGTCCTTTTTGCATCATCAGGCCACTCGAGTCGCGCGGGGATGCTCCAATGGCTGCTGCCCTGGCTGTTTGACCTCTCGGGCTTCTCTCGGCTCGTGCTCTCGGTGTGGGTGGCTTGTGTCTGCGTGTCGCGGCTTGCAATGCGGCGTCACCACCTCGGCGACATCCTCTTCGGCTACGCCCTTGGCTGCTGTCTTTACTGGCTAGTCACGCGGAGCATCAACTGGCCCCACTGGTTCCGGTTCCTAGGTTGAGTCGTCGACGCTTCGACACCGACCACCGTCTTCTTGTGCTTTCAACCCCGCCACCACTGACTTCTTGCGGTTTTGTCCACTTAACCCTCCTGTGCAAGATGTTCTGTGTTGGTAACCGTTCGAAGTGTTGTTGTGCCTTCTGATGGGCTTCTTTTTGGGGGTTTTAATGTTAACTCACTAATCGTTTGGGGTCAGGTTCGTATATGCACCAGTAGTACGTACTGTTTCAGTGCCTAAGCCTCCTGTTCTATGCGACACAGTTGTTATCAGACGGTCAAACAGTGGCTCATAGTACGGCGTTGTTGGTATTGAATGAAAGTTCATAGCGTGCAAGATCCGCATAAAGCCCACAATCTGCCACGGGTCGGAATTCTGTTCACAATTTCCGCACGAAACCTACCGAAGGTGTGGAAGGCGAGAGCTATTTCGTAAGTGAAACGAAAGCCTCGCCACTGGCATCTGTTGTGCCCACATTCTCGGGCGATACCAGAGCGAATGTGAACGCCTAAGGTAAACAATCTTTTATTTACCCACCGCCTCGTCCGCTTGCCACCCATCGCTCGAATATCGACTGTCAATGAAATGGACACCAAACAGATTGCTTACTGGAGCCGAGAAACTTTCATCTTGCACTGACGGTTACCTCGGCCTAAATTTCGTTATGGGCGGGTTTCAAAATTGTCGTGGTAATCTCGAAATGGAATAAGACAAGTGGAAACGTTCGCCTTGTAAGATCCAGCGGTAGTTGCGTGGGTGGGATCACTCTTCATCGTTCAATTCTACTTAAACAATAAAATATATGAAGAAGGGAGTTCTGTCCTTTTCTGAAGTAAGTAATTGATGCTAAATCAGATCATCTGAGGGTTGCAGAATCGCATCTCCTTTGGTGATGGAAAACGGATTTGAAAATCTAAAAACGCCTAACCCATTAATGAAGGCGTTTGAAATTGCAGCCAGTGCCCATTCAGCTGCCTCAGCGCTATTGAACTACCTTTTGATTGCTAGTTTAGACCAATTTCAGTTAAATTGCCCTTTTCCGACACAATGACTTCGAACGCGCAGAACCCACCTTTGTCGACATATTCTTTTCTTTTAAAATTGAAAAATGACCCCATAAGATGCCTCGGAAATAAAAGAGAGCATTTATTACAAAAGATTTACATAGGTAAATTCCGGTCATTTTGTCAAATTGAGAAATGCAGTGTCTCCGATCGTGCAAGACTCATAGAAAACCATCAGCAAACAGTTTTTCGGTGGTTTGCTCTACAACGACGTTGCAATACCCTTCCGCTGTATCGCTCTGAACACCGGCCATAGATGGGAGCCATTCCGCACTGTCTAGTCGCTTTACGTCTCTCAATACGTACCTACAGTCAAAAGAGCAATAATTTAAGTGATTCCGGAGTGTTACGATTCGTCAAACTGTCAGTAGTATAGACTACTACAATTACCAGCCCACTGCCTTGAGAATCTACATTTATCGTGCGCCAATAGTTTTGGTCGGCAGTTGACAAGATAGTTGGCGGGAACAGCATACGCACAGCGAAGACGACTCAACTCCTAACGACTGGGTCCATATACCCCAGCTGACGACCTGGTTTAGGTGCTACCAACAATGTTTTTAAAATAGCCGTGACCCCGATTCGGTGATTTGCGTAATCTGCAAGCTAGATGAGGTTCAAGAGGTTTAGGATTCTGGAGACCATTTAAAATGTGAAGGCTCGTGGCTCTAACGAACAAAAATGAAGTCAATTACAAGGAGACGTGCCTGTCGCCCTGTCTCCATTGTAGCCGAGTGTCCCAAACACGCAACATGATGCCGTCCACCCGCAAAAAGAATCGCTGCAGAACGAAGAAGCCCGTTGGCATTACACGGACCTTCACGTTCAGTGTGGAAATCCCATTGTCGCCTAGTTCATCTTCAAAGAGGTTGAGGTCGCCGAAAAGCAGGATTGGCTGTCTGGAGCGAAGGAAGTCGTAGTCGAGGCCCTCGGAGGTCTGCTCGACGCGCCATTTACCTGTTAAATCAGCATCATCCGAGAGTGTTAGCGTTTACACGTAACACAACTCGTAATTGTATTAAAAAGTAAATTGAATATCGTAGAATTTAGGAAATGTCGTAAGGAGTACATTTTAGACTGTTGTGAATCGTGTTTATTCACAGCCCTTAATCCAGTCGCTCCACATCCGACACAGGGTTCCCCTTTTCGCAGCATGCCGCCAGCTGCGAGAATCCTCAACTCCCCTCTCATTCACACGGATACTTGGATTATCCTCACACCGAGGTCTTGATGTTAGCGCATGTATGACTCACAAATCCGAGGTATAAATACATACGCGCCAACCTCACACACGACACCAACGTGGTTGAGCTCTGAAGTAAACGGTTGTGTCCACGTCTTCTCGTATCTTTTTCTTCATCGTAGGTACCAGGGAAACGTAATCGGACCAGGGTTAATCCTGTGGCACCGGCGTGGTTCAAGACCACATGCTGGGCCCACAACAGAACCATCGAATTATGCGCAACTGATGCCCTACAATACATGCATGCTTTAGCCTGCGTTTCAGGACCATGGGAATACAAAGTCCGGTTTCTGAACAATGACAGTAATAAGCCACAATTCTATTAAGGTTATAATCAATACCCATAACTGACAAAATGTGCACTACGAACAAGTATGGTGTGGCACAAAAAGTAGAAGACTACCGTTTACTATTAGTGAGATGACATATTAAGGAAAATGTATACGAGGGATTTTTCACCTCATTACCAGTTAAGGTGCCGTTGTAGGGAGTTGAGAACGTCCAGTCAAATGGCTTGAAAATGGAATACTTCTGCAGGTGGGTTTCGCGCCATTCTTTAGCAGCCGGCACCTCAACGGAGACGGCCTTCTTATCTACTAATTTCAAGGCATCAAGGGCCAGAAACTCAATCTTAGCCTTCTCTTCATCGCTTTCTAAATGGAAACATAAATACAACAGCTCGACGTACTGCTGAGGGAAAGTGAAAGCGAATTCTTCGAAAATATCATTTCGGGAACATTCGGGAGGGCGACTTGGGACTCGAATTGCTGAAGGTTTTCGAATAAAAAAGCACCACGAGTACCTCTCGTTCATCGCCTAGAGAGTTCAGGATGTGACTCTCTGTAGTTGTAATCAGCCAGGGTTTGAGGATATGTGTCTGTTCTTTCATCTCTTCATTTAGTTCCTATCTACAAGGTGATGCGACAAGTCCTCATTGTAGCTCAAAATGATTTCATCGTTATTCATAATACCAAATTAAGAAAGACTAAATCAGGCTGTAATTTATCGAAACTTTGTCTGTTGACGTCGGACACAATGTCAATGCCACATTAGATATAGGATCATAAAACAGAGCGGTAGTATTACAAAATCAAATTAACATATCATTTGTTCCATAAGGGTAATGCTGACAATAAGCAATCCTCTAATAGTCGACTTAAGAGCAGGTGAAGGCAATTGTGTACGTTTAGTAATACAAGGAGAGTTCTAGGAGATGATGAATTCCAATAGTGTCGACTTGTGGTACACTGAGATTGCTGAAACTAGGCAATAACTTCATGGATTTAGAATATCAAAAACATACAAATGCTTACTAGAAACGCAAAAATGGATTGAGTAAGTTGAACAGTGGTTAAATGCTGTACACAACTAGGGAATTTCTGACTAGGTTAAAGAAAGATAGGACCATTAAAATAATAATGTGTGATAATACAAAGCAATGTGAACCTTATTTTAAGCCACATATGATGAGATATGATTTCGGACTACGGAGAGAACAGTGCGAACATAATCACAAGATCATAAAGTTAAAAAAATCAAAACCATAAAAATCAAGACAGTTGTGTGTAATGTAGCGTCGGATTAGGGCGCAGACATGTTGAACCACCTGGCCTCAGCCAATCCCGTGTCTCTCTGCGATCCAATGGCATGCGGGAAAGGAAGGCAGCCAACCAGAGAAAGACACGACTGAGGTTCAGTATATAAAGAGCGGCGTGGCCAGCGCGGTGGACACGGATGGAAGGCGCCTGACGTGTGGTTCTGGCTTGTGATTGGTCAATAGGGCCTGTTCTGTTGTTCCAGTGTTATTCATACTATTGCTCGGGTATTCTACATTGGTGGCAGCGGATGCGTTCCAATAACGCAAATCGAACCCCAGCCCTTTCTCTTCCATGGTCAATAGAGGCAAAGACCCTTAAATGCTAGTTGAAGTTGTCAAGACCGTCATTCGATGTCCCATATATTGGATCCATGGACATTGCCCGGGATTAGGACTACTGCGTCTGGAGAGGCATTGGCAACTCAGCGACGACGACTTGGACAGTGAAAGCCAGCTGGACTGCATCTGCGATGGACCTTCAGTGGATGATGAGTCTTTCCTGCAAGTCTACACGAGCAAAGTCTCTCGTCACCTATTCGCATGGGCCACTATCCTGCCAGATGTGGGGTGCGGGGAGTGTCGAACTGGATATTTTACCAACACTGGATATCA
>UXSR01000648.1:0-22400 GCA_900604375.1 Mesocestoides corti
TGAACTGGATATTTTACCAACACTGGATCTCAACAAGAGTGCGGCGAACCAATCCGGAAGCTGAGGGCAGCTTCACTCCTAAGGGGGAGGCAGTGTGGCGTCGGATTAGGGCGCAGACATGTTGGACCACCTGGCCTCAGCCAATCCCGTGTCTCTCTGCAATCCAATGGCATGCGGAAAAGGAAGGCAGCCAACCAGAGAAGGACATGGATGAGACGCAGTATATAATGACTGGCGTGGCCAGCGTGGTGGACTCGGATGGAAGGCGCCTGACGTGTGGCTCTGGCTTCTGATTGGTCAGTACAGCCTGTTCTGTTGTACCAGTATTCTTCCTATTAGGGCTCGGGTATTCTACACTTACGCGCAAGCGATTTATTTGGGCTAAGCCTTAGATACGTCGACAATGGTTCCTAAATGGGTGGTGGGGCAGGATAAGAAATGACGAGGTGTCAGCTCTTTCTCTACATTCTGCCTCCATTCTAGGAACTCGCAATCACTACTGTATCAGACTGTAATTCTACAACGAGCACAAATTAGGCTGTTTCAGGGAATCTGTCGCTAGTTAATCAGTCTCTATTAAAATAGTATAATCCGTTTCGATCCATATTTGCAGTCGCCTGAAAAACAATATCTGCAACAATTGAATTGTGTCAATTATCTTTTTGGTCAAACGGCGAAACGTCAATAGTTTGGCGATTAGTTGCACAGGCCAACTTGATTTCACCTCAAACTTTGCGAAAAAGTACTTTGCGTGAGTAGTTGTTGTAGTCGGAAGTCTCCACGGCGTATTCTCTTCCGACTCGCACATTTTCCCCTTCACGCACCTCTGAGTTCTACTCACAACGCTGAATCCCTATCAATAACACATTTGGCATGAACTGGCAGTTTAGTTTCCAGCAGGAGTCAGGGAATGCGAAGGGCAGACTTTAAAGTTAATACCCGACCTCATTGACGAATGGTTTCAGTGGAACACAAAAGGGCACTCCAAAATTAGTGTGCTTGGCGCCTGCTCTGCCATATTTGCCATCGACGACCGCTTCGTGATTCGTACTGGCTCACGCTTGTAAATCTGGTTGCTGCAGGCTTCGACACACGACTTTCCCATCTCAGCCATGGGGAACAACTGCTCTCATTGCGTCAATTGTACGTTAACTACATCATGACGCTTACTGTTAACCCGCAACTAACTTGCACATACACTAATCTGAGCCAACGCACTGACAGAAAACATCTGGGTTGAGCTAGTCTGATACACGGCCGTGTCTTCTACGTGTCTTTTCTGTTGTCTCAGTAGCGTGAATGGAAAAAATTCGACTCAACATCCCCGAAGTGGCACAGCACCACCCGTCAGCTCCTGTCGGCAATTTACGTCCCATTCGTGATGGCCATCAATACGCGATTAAAGCGACACAAAACTAACACTGTAAGATTATACTTGAACATGGCCTCCTGAATCCTATGGGGCACTGGGTAAGGTCAACTGAAATCATGGTAGCACTTAATAATGAACTGCGCCGTCAATATGAAGGATGTGGACGAATGGCATCCGACCATCTATTGGAACTCGTGATTCGCCAATATATTCTACTGGGCTGTAGCTCCCTTCCACGCACTGGGCACGGGCAATTTATTTCACTAATATTTAACAAATAATATGCACACGCGTGTTCAGGTGCAGCAGGGTAAATCATCACTGTACGCATATTGCACGCATTAGAACAGAAAAGTAACACTTTTATTGGCCATTTGTGGGTCGCACATTCTTTTCAAAATGTTTGGGTCTAAGGATATCATACTGACGCTAACTATGGATTCTTGTCGGTAAAGGTAGCAGCGTGTTTATTGAGGCAACGTTGCTAGTGCTGTTTAAAGTAACAGAAAGTTACTTGAAACCGCACTTTCAAAATACAGCAAAGTTTACTATTGGTAGATAGTAGTGTTTAATGTTACAGTTTAATTGACAATGCAGCCAAAGATAATGTGTCACTGGAATGGTGAATGGATTTGTCAATTTCTCTTCAGAAATTCTTGTTTAATCACGACAAACTTGCATACAGCACAAAATAAATCAGCGAAACGAAAGCCTCGGAAATACCACAGGATATTTTCCTCTCATTTTTCAAACATAGTTGGCCACAAATCAACTGACAGTGCATAAGCCTTCAGCTTATTGTGAATCGTGTTTATACACACTCCTCAATTCGTTCCCTCCATCCCCCGACACAATATTCCCCTTTTCGCAGCATGTCGCCAGTCGCGCAGATCCTCAATTCCCTCCTTATTCGCACGAATATATATCCTGGATTATCCTTACACCTAGGTATCGTTGTTAGCGCACGTATGACTCACGCATCTGAAGTATAAATACACACGCGCAAACTCCACACACGACACAACGGCACCAAAATGGTTGAGCTCTAAAGTGAACGGTTGTGTCCACGTCCTCTTCGGTCTCTTTCTTCATCGCGGGTATCAGGGAAGCGTAATTGGGCCAGGGTTAATTCAGTGGAACCGGCGTGGATCAAGACCACGTGCTGGAGCCCACAACAAACTGTTGGACACCTCTGCTGTGCTACTGTCCCGCTTCGTTGATGTTTGATATTGCATTTTTCAAATCTGCAAATTCCTCGCCGCATGTACTGCCTGACAAGTGTCGAGATATTATTGCACCTTAAATTTAGTCCTTTCACCTATTTTCAAAGAAGACCCAAATTGCACAAAAATCTGTATTTTTATTAGGAAGACCAACCTAAATTTTGTTGACCAAACAATCTTATTACGCTATTCCAAATGTGTCCACAGATAAAAAGGCATTATAGGGAATCTTCAACTTTACTTTCTGTCTATTTTCATTGCGGTTCTCGGCGTTATTCAAGAAATATATTTCGATAATTGTCACATTAAATTGTAGGAGATCCTTTAGGAGAATTTGAATTTTAAACGGGCAATTATACATGCAATATTTCGAACTTCTGAGGACAGATTAACGAGGGGCAGATTCCTTGAAGTAGCCTAATTTGTACTCGTTGTAGTCACTCATGGCGCCTAGATTTAGATATTGCTGTAAGGCTGAAATATTTAACACGATTGCAAATTGGTCGTGTATTTACTCTTAAAGCGATATAAAAAACGTGAATTTCATTTAATTACAACTGAAAAGGCAATCTCGACAAATTAAATGTTTTTAATGCATGCTTGATACCTCGGTAGACTCAAGTAACTTTATTCCATGAAGTGTGCTTTGAACCCGGAACCAAAAAAATGGTTTCTAAAAATTACAATTGTAAATAACTAAATTATTTCAAATGAAAGTAACTAATTTCCATGAGTCTGTGCCTTCTTTTTAAAACTGTTTTTAGTATAAATGATCCTGTCCCATTTACTTTTTTGGAATCAAGACTGCAATTAAATGCAAATGATTTGGATCTAAAAAAATTAAGCTGCGAAAACTGTTGTTGCAAATTAAGGATAGTTTTTGTCTATGCGAAAAGCAAATTATTATAGTAACGAATCTTTTAATGGATCAACGACGAATGACTAAAGCTCAGGTTTGCCACCGGATTTGATTCCCGACAGAGTTGTTACTCGGACTCTGTATTAAACTCCATGTTTTTCGTGTGGAGTAATGTACGTACGACGCAAGAATTGTGAATACAGTCGTATCAAACGCTCTAGTCGTAAACCAAAGCCTTGCGACGCGTTTTCCAACAAGTGAGTTAAATTCATTAAATTAATATGGGTGCATTTGCGTCAATATTATTTTTATTATTTAACCTCAATTTTTTGTCTTCAAATCTTTTATTATTATATAATTTTTTAGATTTATTTTGCATAACTCTGGCTTTCCTAACCCTGGGATCATTTAGTGATCTGATTATTTATTGAGTTAACGTTCTTTGTCATTTTTTGTGTTTGTGTTTTCGTGTTTCACTCACTTTATCATTGCGTTATTTTTCGCTGCTTTCTTATACTATTCACTGACATCTAGAGCGATTACTCTTTTCGAAAATTTTGGGCAAAACGTCTTCGCCTTATTAATTGAAGTATTCACTGGAATCTTGACATTTTTCGATAATTTCGTTTGATCATTAGTATCCTGTTTGTCTGGAACACCCATCCTACTGTTAAGTTACTTTGACTCTAGTACTTGGATGGCTTAACAATAGCCAGATTCCACGAAGTAGCCTTATTTGAACTCGTAGAATGATTATGACAAGATTGTAGTAAAAGAATGAACAATTTCTGGGAAGTTAGCTTTTTGTCTCTTCCATTAAGAAGTACGGAAGTTCGGAATTTCAAGACTACGTGGCATAAGCTTTCCACTCTACCTGTTTTAAAAGTCGTCATTTTTACGTATGTGCCATAAGTTTTCATTAAATAATGTTTTATTGCTTAATCTCTTTCGTTATGACATTTATTGTAAATATTGTAGATTTTGCCATAAGGCTGCTCGTGAGAAATCCCACGAAGTATAATGTATGGTTGCAAATCCATGTTTTGCCAGCTGAGAGTGTATAGTCGATAGTTTATCAAGTGTCGAATGTGTACTTTTTTATTTGTTAAAAACATGCCTTTCTGGTTGAAGTGAGTGCCTTTTTGAGTAGAATCCAAAGTGGCCTTTGTACCTGGTTCGCTTTGTGGACGGGACAAACGAAAAATGTCATTTTTCATTTTCTCCTGCACACGTAAAGGCCTTTTTCTTGGCTATGCTGCTGGTATATTAACTTAAAACACTAAGATAAACACATGCTCAAATCAGGGTTGTGAGCGTCTAAAATGTGACATCGAAGAACCCTTGCTGTTGGCCAAGCAAATTGCTTTAATCCAAGATTACTCCAGCTTTCATGCTTTTGTCTTAAAACCTTGAGACTATTTTAAACCCATAAGGACCCAATGTTAAGAATTTATTACAATGCCACAGAGTGACACACTTCCTCAGAACGTCACCTTTTAGGATATTCCTTTCCTTTGGCCTGCGTTGCTTTTTACCATCCACTTCCGTTATGACCGCTCAATATTGAGAAACAGAAGTATGTTTTTGATTCCGTCACCAAGTTAATCTCACGTGATGTGTTCTGAGATCTCACTCTACCTAGTTATTCCTAAACATTTTTGCACATCACAATGCGGGCATTTCACACCGGGAAATAAGCTCACCACTTTTGTTTTAGTACTTTAGGCACTGAGTCACCTGTCAGCGGTTCCCGTGTTTCAACGTTGACCTACGCCATCACATTTCCTGTGTACTTTAACTGTCACCGCGTGCTATTATTCGCTTCGGTTTTGCGGCATTCACGCCATCCTGAACAGAATAAAAACGCTTTTTCCAAACACCGAACCCACGTTTTACAGTGATTGAAAAGCAGCACGTTTTAGAATTCTGCATGTTCTGGAAGTGTTGGCGTCAAATGTGGCTTTCAGCCTCGAAATCGTGACAATTGTGCGTCTACGTGTGTCGCGGCGTGTAGTGCATGAGCAGCAGCCCATCGATGTCGCAATTTTTACGTCGAGGAAAACCTTTTAACTTTACACCGACATCTCTGTCGCATTAATTAATCACTACCACACCTACGATGTGCGTGCTCGCTTCCACAATCGCCAGGTGCAATGCGTGCGTTGCTCAACGTCATAACGTTTTCCTCACTTTACTCACAGCCTTGTGCAATGTTTTTTTCCCCGTTAACCTTAGTCAATATCTATTAGCAGTTGCGACATTGCGAATGTCTTCGCTTCTTGGTGTAATTCCAAAATGTATGTAGCACCAGGTCATGCATCACCTCAACCGAATTTTGAATACGTTTTTGTTGTTGTAAGTCCTTGACAATCCCAGACGGTAATTAGCTACTGCAATTGAAATATATATTTAAAGGTCTTGAAACTCCATCTATTTCGAAGTTTTGCGCGAATTCACTGTGATTTCGCCTGTAGCGAGCTCTTTCGTTATCTCAATAAATAAACATTAACCAGTCTGGGGATAGTGCGGTAGTATTGTTCGCGGCGAAGTCCAACTCACTACCTCATTGGCGCAAATCAGAGCAGTTGTTGATGCATGCACGTGCTGATTGTTGTCGCAGGCGGCGTTTTTCTCCTCCGCGCCTATGCGTCTGCTGGGTAATTGAAAAGTACGACGTGGTGCGAGATTCGTCAAAGCAGCGATAAAACACAATTGGGAAATTTTTCAAGTGGAAATTTCAGTGGTGTGCACAAGAAAAAAAATGCGGTAATCGAGGTTTAAATCTAAGTTAAGATTTCCCCTAGTTATCTGTCAAATTAATTCACAAGAAAGATGAGGTAATTTGAGCAACGCAAGATGCCAGTGACCGTCGTAATTGCTCACAATCTGACAACCCACGGTATGGTTTGAAGTATGTGAATAAAAACGCTAGTGCCGAAGCAGCCAAACACCCAACCACCTATTAGATAAATTCGTAGGCAGAGTGAGTTAATCCAAGCGGTCGCTGATTTGACTTAGTCTTGTTTTAAGTGAGGTTATCAATGACGTGTAGAGTTTTATGGGCGAAAATCGATTCGACTGCGAGGTATGAGGTGGTAACTGTACAAACTTAACTCACAGCCATTACTTAACCGAAAAGCGAACTGCGTAATCCCTACAGTTTAGTTTCCTCAATAAATAACTCCAAATTCCTCATGTCATTGAGTTTCGGATCGTATTGAAAGGCGTTGCCGGAGCATATGCGGTCAAAGGGGTGATTTTTAACCGGGCTTATTTTTTCGTTTAGTTTTGGATCCTACCTAAAGTTGTTTCTCATCTGGTCCACCATCATGGTGCTGGATTTCTTGATGGAGTTTCGATTCGAATACATGTGGCCCTGCTGGCTTTTGATTCGCACAATCAACGACTCTTTCAAGTACCAAGGCATGGTAAGTCGACCGTGTGCTCTTCTTGTTTGTTCAATGTATGCATCTTTTGTGCACAGTTTGCATTGAATGCCACCTTACCGCGAACAGCCCCGACAATGTAACACCGCACCCCGCTTGTGCAAATAGGCGGTTCTGATGACGTTTCATGCCCAAATTAGTGAATAGTAATGAGCGTTTTTTTAAAGATTCCGCAATTTGTGTCATCTTAATCAGGCGAGGTTATTGTTTTGACTCAACTGACATCAACTTTGTCCTTGGGTAAATTTGTCGATTGGGAGTATTTAGGCAAAAGCTTGGTTTCCACGACGCCTTGTGCAGGCAGAGGTTAGGGGGAGTGGGAAATGGGTTGTCGACACTGTGGCGTGAGTTTTCTTTCGATGACACTTATGCTCTGCTCACCAAGTCCCTGCAACCGTAACAGCTGGCCAGTGCGTCAATCACGATTATGCCCCAATCACGACTCCGTGTGTTGGTTAACAGCTGAGAGGGTAATTGTCGCCCGTGGTGTTGTTTCTTAAACATCTTACTACTTATGCGTTTGGGCGAATTCGCATGCCTGGGTCACGTTTTTGTCCGATTAAGTCTGCCCTTCACACACGCACCCCTTCCTTCCCCCCTCCCGAAAAAACCGCCCAACTTGCCTCCCTCGTCACAACACGCTGGCCAATCGTGGAATTTTCTGTGGGCGTTGGCAAAATTGCCCGCTATCATTGCTGCCTCCCGCGTAAGTCTGAATCAACTCGAGTCTCGTGTTGTTTGTATCTCACATTGTCATCACCAGGCCTTGGGCGCTCGCGATTTCACTATCTCCCTGGTTTGAAAGCAATTTCACTGGAAACAAACCAGTGGAAGCCGTAAACGCAGCGTCGTAGTCCCAATTAATACACGTGAAGACGACGAGACCTTAGATGGTGTTTCCTTATCACGGTGGTCGTCGCATTGCTCACGAATGCTGCTTTGCCGTCTCACTGAGGCAATTCACTCGGTTAGCTTGCACGTCAAGTAGAGACCCATCACATGTCAATGTAGTGCGGCTTTGTTAATGCCTCCCAGTCGATTTACGACCGTAGTAGCTCGAAATCCAATTCGTCGCTGTGTCGAAGGTCTCCAAACTGCGAAGTTAAAAGTCTACTCCATCACGAAGCTTCAGACCACAGCCACCCATTGCTGTGTGAAACGACGAATGTAGATTCTTTTACCAGTTCCTGGTTGTTATGCGGCAATTTTTCCTGGCGTGTGGGACAACGCGTGATGAACGAATCAGCCAATCCAAATAGGTCAGCTGATGCGCGAGGGCGCTTAGTTGTCATTAAAAGGGTCAACGTCGTAGCACTAGTTCTACTCAGGGGTGGCAGTAAATGCCTTTTTTTCCCACCCATTCACCGCAGTATCCCTGCTGATTCCGCATATCAGGCATGCATTATTTGTAGTCCATGCAACGCCCAACTGATGAATCATTTGTACGCTTATAACAACACGCGTCTGTTGGTCTGCCTTACGCTGCCTCATTCGCGCCAACCTCGATTATGCAACGCCCGGTACGACAGCGTCAGCGGCTACTAGTAGTCAATCCTGGTTCACTCGACTGCTTGTCCGTGAAAGCGGTACTCGGTCGCGAGTTTTCGTGTCTGTGTGTAACAAAAGCAGTTCATCAGTTCCTAACGCATAATCCCGCCAGCCCCTACTCACACTCATCAAACTCACATCCACAATTGTGGAAATACTTTGCTCGTGTCAAATCCCAGTCGTTGGTGGTGGTTTTTTGTGCTCGAGTCATTTGCGTTGAGGTGTTTTGTGATTTCAAAAAAATCCACTTGAGCACTTAACCAGACCCACCCATTGTTCAGTGCCACGCAATCTCGACTAATCAAAACATGCAATGTGATTTTGCACCGCTTTCATACCTTCGTGTCTCGCACCTTAATGCACAATTTTCTAATTGGGTGCTTTTATTTAAAATGTCTCACATCTCAACTTGCACACCTGCCTTGAGATCCTCCAGTTCCGGCTAATTGAATTTCTGCAGGTGTTTTGTCGAATCGATTGGCTGGTAGCCGTGGTCGATGGATTGAGGGTAGCCGACGGGTTGAGTTGGTCAATTAACTCAGTGCCAGGGGATTGACCAATCGGGAGTCTCGGGATAAGATGGCGTTCCGTAATGCGTTAGCTTCGACAATCTGTGCAAACTGGCCTAACGGTAGGAGTTGATTTGGGCCCTGATCGGTAGTCGGAATTGCTCGCGAGAGAGTATATTCACAGCGATGGTTGGTGTGGGTCGTCGCACGCCAATGTACTCATGTGCCAGTGACGTGGCCTCACTTGAAATCCACTCTAAGCGAAATTGCGGACAGGGTACTGGCGAAACGTGACACCCTGCGTAGTTTTTACGATGTGGCCTGCCGCAATTTAGTTTCAACGTCAATGTCTGTATGTGTCGGGCTTCGTGAAATAAATTTTTTTAACACTTTTTTTGAAGCAAATGGTACCTTTGCTCTGCTGGGCAAACGTAGTTGCTTTTTTGTGCATGTGCGTTGCTAAGTGGGGGACGAACATTATCTGCCGTCACGATTATCTCGACTTTAATATGTGGGTGCCGTCATTTTGAGTTAGTGTGAACTGTTGTTCTGAGTGCACACTGGATGCATACTCAGTTCTTAGCCTCTTTCTCTCTGTCCGTCTGTGTGGCAAAATTTTCCATGTGTTTACTGACCAGGTGTGACCACAAATTGGCATAATCAATCATTAAGTACGCACAAAGCACCTGAAGGAAAATCAACCGTTTATTTTCTAAACAACGCAGCACCTGCGCTAATTGTGAAACGTGATCATCATCATCCTCCTCCTCCTCCGGTGTTGCCTTAAGTGCTGTTCTCCACAAGTCAGATTTCATTGAATGGCGTAGCCTATAAGCTAGCACTGACTGGAATTTCCTGGTCATGCAATATGGAGAGAATTGCTCGGCGTGGAAGTCCACCAAGTCCTGTTGCATTCCATTCGCTTTTGTCAGTACAAATGTCGTCGATTCGTCAGACATTCAGCCGACAAGACTCAATCGTCGGCGGTCTTGAAGTCGCGCCAAACATCAGCAGCTGGTACTCACTTAACTGTGACTGTAGGAGACGATTACGAGGGTGGCGGCTTTAAGACGACTCAAGTCTTCTTTGGACTTTTGGAAGAGTCGGTCGCGTTGTCCTGAGATTCCAGGAAGGCGAAGAATGCTGGCCAAACGATTGATGATTCTGTTTCCCTCCTTGTTTTTTTTTGGGAACCCCTATCCCCACCCGGGGGTGTGACGCTACCGCACTCCACACGTTGTGTGGGCATGTGCTGTCGTAAACTTGGCAAAAACGCCAGACTACCCTGGGACTACTGTTTTTGCCCAAATGTTTTACCTTTCCGTGCTGTGCTGTCTGCCTTTTAGGCGTTCGCGGTCTTCTTCACGCTGATCGCGCTAACCTCGGACCTCATTTGCTACCTGCTCGTTCCCTCGTCGTGGCTCTTTCTCTTCGGCAGCACCTGCGTGTGGATCGAGCTAGTGTGGCATGCCGGTGAGTAAGCGTTTACCTTGCCCCCTCTCCATCGATTTTAGCACCTCTGGCGCCCGTAAACGTCGGGGTGTGTCAGGTTGCAAGGGTGTGTTGTTCCCACAGATCAGATGCTTTTTCCTCGTGTTGTCATGGCACACGAAGAAGATACTTACATCACCGTGTTGAGAGGTGCGTAGCTCCTCCTGGCTGCGACAAAGCAGCGTCGTGGCTAAAAATCTCGTTGTGGTTTTTACTTGGATTTTGGAAGCCTTTATCACCATCTTATGAAGTGTTGCCAGGTGTGATTGTTCAAATCCCCGATGCGTACCATAGTATCTAATCGGCTTATTGTGATGTACTCCCGCAGATCCACCTAAACCCCTTCCTTGAGAGCGTTCAACCATGTTGTTAGTAGCACGGAAACCGACAATACAGTTACGCGAGGATCTCGTCATGCAACACTGAAATTTTCGTCTTATTGCACGTACGTTTTTAACGAATCAGCGCGCGCGATTGTTGGTACTGCAGCGAGTCGTGATTGGTCGCCGAGCTGTTAGCCAGCTGATTGCCCCTATCACCGTGACAACTGACACCAAAAATCTCGTAACGGGCATGGAATTGACAGGAATTCGGCCTTCACACCCATGGCAAGCATGATCCGACGCAATCAAAGTCCGTACCTTTTGGATACGCTGGGTTAATTTCTCTGCAATTCTGGGCATGGTAGACCACGAAATGTGTGCGCGCCACACACGTTTGGCGGTTTGTTACCATGCGAAACTGTCTCCGCACGGCAATGCCCTTGCCGTCTCGGGTTTAAAGCACTTCTTCCGGGTCTAATTAACCTGACCTCGAAACAGCGTTCCCCCACTAGTCTTACCTACCTCCACCCCACCCGGGGCGGTGCAACTGCAGGCCCAGCGTGTGTGTGTATGTATGCGTGCACTTCTTTGCGATCCTCTGACGAGTTACCACGAGGTCTGCGGTTTTTACCGACACCATTGTGTTCTGGTTTGATGATTCCAGCTGCTGGACTCGTGAAGAATCGATGCGAACTGGCGTTCCCCCTCTCTCTTGGGCTATCTGCACACACACTCACACCCCACCTGTGTTGTCACGTGCACACACGATCAAGTCGTAAGTGGGGCAGTGAAGGTGTTGTGTTAGCTTTGTGAGTAGTCTGGGTGTGTGTGTGTGTGTGTGTGCCACGTGGCTCCACAAAGTAGTGCAACTTGCTTGTGACTTGGTGTTTCCGGGCTTAGTTTGATTGTGACTTTGAATAACCCGCTGTCGATCGCACTCCTGTGCGAGGCCGATTTCATGTGACTTCAACACCACTTTTCGCGACCTGTGGAGCACAGGCCGCGTCCGCAGCCCCTTGAAGGCGAAGTGGGAAGGGCGAACAAGCGATGCTATGAAGCCCATGCTCAGGCGTCACACTTGGGGTGGTGGTGGTTTTGCGCGTTTGAACGTGTTTGCCACGCCGCGGCTGGACAATGAACCAATGGCGGACGGACGGAGGAATCGGAGGATGCAGGAGGGCATGCAGGAGGCGTGCCCGTGCGTCTGTGTGCACGCCGTGACAGCTGAAACACTCACCGCACAGTGTGGGGGTCCGCGCTCGCCTACTCTGCGACCGCTGCTGGGTTTGTGGGGTGCCTTGGATGAGGCCAAGTGGCTGCTCACCCGATTTGAACCTCGGCGCATTACGCCAGGTGACGGTTCTAGTCAGTTTAGTTTGTGAAACAAAAAAAATATCTCGGCTCTAAACTGTGTTCCTGAGCAAATTCTCGCTTGTCTCGTGACTTCATGGCTACATTCATCGACTATCTAGCTGATGTGATTGGATTCTCTTTCAAAAGCGAACCTCAGGGTGCTCCAATCATGCTAATTTAACTGTTATCAACGTTCCTATCTAATTTCGCTTCTTTCGGGAGATGTTTTAAATGCTGCCATTGGTGTAAGCCGCCTCAAGTCCACAGTTTCCACGACCTCGATTATTCCACGCTATTATCTACAACAACGCACTTACGGGCGACTTACTTTGATAAACAAACACGGAGTCCAATTCCCCAGGGTGTATTTACTGGTTTGTTTGTTTGTTTGTTCTTCCTAGAGCGTGGCGTGTGCGTACCAACCGTGGCAATGTGCTTTCTCTTCCTCTACGTGGAGGTGGCGGTTCGTCTGCGCGATCCCAAGACCATTCCACTGAGCGTCGATTTGTGTCGACCGTTCGCCGCTCATTGGTACGTCCCGTCTCCCTCCCCCTCCGCCTGCCCCCCCCATTATTCCCTCACCTCATATCTCTGAACCTCATGGGTTGTTGGTCTGTTTTTAGTCATCCTCATGCCCTCTGTCTCTCTCCTTTCCGATTTTTTTGTGTGTTCATACGAGGGACGACTGCTCTCACCTCGGTCCTCAGCCAAGTCGGTCAGAGTGTTTAGCTAGGTCGCTTATTTATCAGTTCTGATTGGTGGTTTGCCTTTTTAACTGCGCGGGGAGAAGCAAGCGTCCAAGTCGAGAGAGAGGGAGAATGTGTGTGTGTCAAGTGCTCTAAAGGTGTGTTAGCTGACCCAACGCTGTTTCGGTCAATACCGTTTTTGTTGCCTTCGTTGAATCGTCTTTGCTCACGTGTGGCGTCCTCTTTCAAGTAATCGCCTTAATTATTCGACCATCGTGTGTTATAGTGCATTGCTGCTAGTTCGTCTGTTCGTTTGCTTCTTAATGCGCTCCAAACAGGCTGTTTTTATTCAATAAACGGACACACGCACGCTTTGGTTTTCCCCTGCGCAGCCAATCGCAAAACCCGAGGATTGGCCTCCATTTATGTTGGGATCTTTTCGTGTGTGTGTGTGTGAAAAGGATTTCATGGCATCAGGCGGGTGAACCTTATATGTGACGTTTCCCTTCGGTTGGATTTAGTCATAAAACCTTCCAAATGGATTGTTTACTGTGGGCTACTTTATGTGACTCTTGGTGGAATGCTGGAATCCACTTTGTGCAAATTCTTCGCCCATTTCTCGTGCGAACTTGGTATTATTGCCAGATCTCCATCATGTCATCGAATTTTGCATATCTCTGCTGTCAATTGTCCAATCGGACATCAATTGTGCTGCCATTCGTGGTGATGGTGCCGAAATGTATCTAATACACCTCACCAGTGTCGACGGGGCTGCCGAACTCCTCGACATGGTTGTCAACTCTAGTTTCCGAGGGCAACCACGCCACTTGGGCGGAAGTTTACACAAATTTCTCGTTGGAAAGTGGGGCTTCTCGCGTAGTATTCCTTCCCTTTCACCGGCTCGTCGTCTGTCCGTCTCGCAAGTCGAACCGTGCTTCTCTCCTACTCCTAGTTAAATCGACTTTTTTTTATTAAACTGCATTCCTTTGTACGTATTCCCTTTACCGGAGGTGAAACCTCAATTGACATGGTCTAAGTGGAAAGCAGCTACGGCGACAGAACTGAACCTCCCTCAAATGTAGGATATGGGCTAATTTAAAGGGATTCGAAGTAAGTGGGAAAATGAGACATTAATTCCATCCTCCGATGACTCATAGTCTCCGTGATGTTTAAGTTTCATTTTTAAGCTGCTTCGGGGGCAGGGTGTCAGCACCGGGGCGCAGATTGTAAATAATCTGCCACAGCCACACTACTCCCGTGCGGCGTTTTCGTTTAAGTCGATGAAATTTCATTTTCCACGCAACGCATGGCTTCCCCAGACTGGTCCAGGCGCTTTGGCATGTCTCAACGCGTCCTGTGGGTGGGTTGTCGAGGCCTAGGCAAAGGAATGCGTCTGGTGTTTACGGACGGTTGGTGCTAGCGAAAACCATAACGTGCGGATGCCAGGAGCGTGTATGTGTGTGTGTGTGTGTATTTGTACATCAATCTTATTGGCTGCGTGATCTGGGCGGCTGAGGTAAAATTTTTACGCCAAATCCCAACAACTCTCGACACAAATCTCCGCAAACGAATCCCATCGTGCGTTTTGACGTTGCTTGAGACACACACACACACGATTGAGAGGTCGCATTGGTAAATTGGTATCATTCTCGACTATTCAGGCGTGCGCGCAATTATCTGGCTGTTTATGGTGTTGTCAAAAAAAACACATTTAGTCTTAATTCATGGCATCCTTGGTGTACTTTTGCGCGTGCGTGCATTGCCTTGATGTGACGCATTGCCCATTGCTTGGTTTGCGCTGTTTACTCCTGCACCAAGGTCACTGGCAATCCAACTTGCTCACAACACACCCGTCGATGGCAGCGCATTTTTCAGAGGTTAACAAGGTGCCTCTCAGTTCTTGAATTTCTGCCGTCAGCACCACCGCAGTCTAGAGACCACTTTCCACCGCCTCGTTGATTGTGTTCACCTCTCCAGCACCGACGATTGTCGCTGTGGCGGGAATTCTGTGCTCACTCTGCTGCCTGACCACCGTCCAATCCAGTCTACGCCGCTTTAAGAGCTGCCAACGCGTTCTCGCGACTGTTTCCTCGCTGGCAGCATGTATCTGCGTTGTCGTGTAGCCAAACAGATACCTTCCTTGTTGCCATCAGGCGACGATTGAGAGACCAAACTGGCGTCAGAATTTCACAGGTCACCAAACGGCTATAAAGACCCTCTTCACGAATCATGTAGGTGCGTCTCAAAAGAAGGCAGCACAGTAGTTTACAGCTCTTCTTTAGACTTGGTAGCCTTCTACCTGTGATTTCAACGTCTTCTGTCCGACGTCCATGCAGACTCAGTGTGAATTAAGACTTGAGTCCACAAACTCGCTGCAATGTGCTACAGCCTCCGTCTGACGGCCAATTCCGGCTGTTCGTTTTCGCGTCACGAATTTTTTCCTCTTACACTCACGACAGGGTGGTGATGGGACGGGGGGCGAGAGGGGTGGGTCTCTACATGAGGCAGGTGATTTATTCTTCTGTGTAGGCAGTGACTCATCACTACTCCGCTTGACTGTCCCCACTCCCTAAATTGTTCTCTAGCATTACCTTGTCCAGTCGTCGGTGCTCGCCCAGTTAACCGGAGGTTAGGTCGATAGTGTACTTGCTAAGTTTTGGACTAGACATAGAAATATTTTACGATATCTTGAAAGGTGTGCCTATCATTCTCCAACTTGCCTTGCTATGTTTGAAATTTAATCCTTGAATGTGTCTAAATAAGAGATCTGCTCATGTGAATCCCTATTCTCGCGTATTTTTAATGATTGCCTAGCAGTTTATTCGTGCCTGTCTGTATAAACACACGAGGAAGCGTTGTTTTGAAATGCTCAGACTCATGGTGGGAAGACGACTTCTCGGTCATTGGCCTCGTGAGAACCGAATTTGCAGTGTCGCACTATCGAGTAGTTGTTTAATCATGGTCGTTCAACTTGCCAATGTCTTGCCATATTGAGATGCTGGTGGAAAGTGACCTCTTACCAGAAGCTAGGCTTTTACAATCTTAACAAAGGCCGATCACGTTTTTTCGTTGGATGCCTTACGCAAACCAGTGCTGATTCCTCCTTCTAGAGGTTGTGAAAGGACTTGCAGCGACGTGTTGGCATTTGATTGTAGCTGCTTGAAGTGTCACCAGTCTTCTCCCATGCCATCGTCGTGAGGTTCCGCAATGCAGAACAGAGGTTGGTGCGGTGGCATTTTTTGCCTGGGATGTAGAAATGCAGTTTGCTAGATTACCTGCTCTTGTCTCGTCAATCGCGCCTCGACGGTATATGCGAAATAACGTTGTGAAAAGTGCGATGTTCGCTCATCTACGCCATTTTTATGCTATGAAGTGTTTTATTAACCGCTGTAGTGCGGTCGTCCAACTGCCCAATATCTCATGAAGCTGAGATTTTGTTGGTTGAATGTCACTTCTTGTCAGAGGCTAGACGTTTCTTCGTCGGTGTGGTGGCCGGCATTCCATGACGCTGATTTGGAGAAGGGTTTTTTATCGAATTCCTCGGATGTGTCCTTCAACCGCAATGTTCCTCGCCTCTCGATGATGCAGAATTGCTTGTAGTGACATATGGACACTTGGTTGTAACGGTTTGAAGTGCCGTGTTCATAGGTCTTCTTTCTTGCCACCGTCGTGCGGTTCAACAGTGTAGAATCGAGGTAGGTGGCGTCAACATGGAGACAGGCGAATTGCACATTCTCCTGTTGTATTGTTCCGCGTTTTCAATGCATTAACCAGGTCGCAGTAGTTGTGCAAAGCGATTCACAGATGTCTTGGTTCGATGTTGGTGGTCGTGGTCGTTGCTACTGCCGTGGTGTGTGCGTTGATTCCGAGTCGTACACTTGCCTGTTTTAGGTGAATTGGCGAACGGCCAGTTGCCAGCACCCAGTCCCCCCAACGCGATTACCGGCAGCCTGCCAGTAGGCGCGACTGCACCTGCAACCACCTTAGCTGTGACTACTGCTAGTACTACTACCTCCACGACATCAGTAGCATCCACGTCGTCGAAGAGCTCTCGAAAACAGCAGCAGCAACAGAGTCTGACCGCTGCCAAGTCCACACCTTCAGCAGCCAACTGTGATCATTCCCTGGAGGTGAAGAGTGCCCCAAACCACGCCGTATGTCGCGCCTAGTTTCCTTTCCACCTGCTTCAGGCCTTGCTCCTGCTAGATCCTCATCTTCATTATAGTCAGATACTTCCGTTTTCGTGTTGTTTGTCAGCGGTGTGCGTTGATTTGTGTGTTTCAGAACGCAGATCGAAAGTTTTTCGGTGGCTACGATGGCACAGACCACAATCACCACCACACGCAACAGTTGAAGGAGTCGGGCGAGTACTCGCCGTGCTGTGAAGCTCCGGCGATCTCCTCGAGTTCCTCGTCACTCTCGGGTCAGGAGGTGGCGTTGGACGCGCGATTGTCGTCGGCGTCGTCATCGGGCGCCTCAAAGCGGTCCGTCGCGACGACCACCGCCAACACCAGCACCACCTCGCCGCCGCCGCCACCAGCACCACCGCCGCCGCCGCCGCCGTCACAGTGCAACGCAGCCACCCCTACCACCACCGTCGCCACCTCCACCACCGCTACCGGCAAAGCCAAGACCTCGGACAAGTCCTCCAGGGCCGGCAAGGACGCCTCTGTCTATCGGTGGGGATCTGTTTGCGCTTGACGCCTCGCTTTGTTCCTAGCCATACTGAACTCTCGTGTGTGTGTGTTTTACGCGTGTAGGCTTGAAGACGAGTTGCGGAAACTGCGACACGAGCGCCAAAGCATGCTGGTGACGGAGTCGGAGCTGCGTGCCCAGGTCACCCAGCTGACGACGCTGGAACGCACCTCTCGCACTGAGACGAGTCAGGCGCGGCAGGAGGTCGAGCACTTGCAGTCCAAACTGGCCACCGTGACCCAACGGCTTCAGGTTAGTCCCACTGTCTAGCTGTCGCAGCTGATCGATCATCGTTCTATATACAATGCGTACTTAATTTAATGAGTAGGTAGTGTGTCAGAGTTTTGGAATTCCACTGTGCTTATGGCAGAAACTTAACGCCTACATTTACCGTCTTAGACGGAGCGTGAGAACCTTCAGGTGGCGGAGAAGAAGGCGGCCGAGGAGAAGCGCCAGCGAGCTGCCCTGGAGGTGAGTTTGGCCGCCGAGAAACGTGCGCGCAAGGAGGCCGAGTTGGCGCTCAAAGCGACGTCAACGGCGGCGTCGTTCGGCACCGCAACGACCTCCACAACCAGCCAACCCTCCACCACACCTCCATCCATTGGCTCCAAGTAAGTTGTCTTCTTATCTCGCGTGGTCACATGCCAGCCTACTCCACAGATCTGAATAATGCAGTTCCACCATCCTGAATCTAGAGTGCAATCAGCAAAACTACAGCTTATCGGACCAATCCCGGTTCTCCAACCCCACGCTCGGCATGCTATTGGTGGATTTAGTTGTAATCGTATTGGGCAAATTTATTTTACATATAAAAATAGCGAACAACGAACTTAATCTTGGCAGTATTGTCCATCGTTTTCCACGACCTTGTGCCATCTCTCAAGTAACGTTCGAATGCTGTAGGAAAAGTTACTTGCAGGCTTCGAGGCGATAAAGCTGTCGACGAATTTTGGCGCATCGTCGAGCGCTTTAGGAACTGTTTGTCCACTAAGGCGGACTGCTGCTGCATTGACCGGATCAAATGGTAGTTGGATGGGGCCAAGTCTGGTGAATATGCCGCTTGTGGGAGCATTTTCCATCTCAAGTTTAAGAGAATCTTCTGAGTTGTGTAAGCGACGTCAGGTGGTCGAGCGTTGTCAAGCAGCAGCAGCACTATGACTTGCCTGCTTCCTTGCCCAGTAAATGGCTTTTTTTCGATCAAGTTCTTCGTTCAGTCTGTTCAAATGTCAGCTGTAGCCTTCCACAGCCACCATCTGACCAGTTTCCATGATTTCATAATCAAGCACACCCTTCGTGTCCCACCAGATACATGGAAGAGTCTGCTTCAAGTGGACGTCCGGTTTCGGTGTCGATGTACTGGGTTGCCCGTGGTCCATCCACGACCCTTTGCGTTTACGTTGCTGGCGGGCAAGCAGTGGAAGGCATGTGCTCATACGTTGACCTAGGTTGTGTTCGGTCAACACATGTGGTGGACCCAGCATCCAAGTTTTCTTAATTTTTCCCACTTGGTGGTGCAAACGCTTGAAAATAGGTGTTTGGGTGGTTCATGACCAACCTGCAAGCTCTTGTTGCGTTTTCACTGTCTTCATCCAGTAGAGCTTGCAATTCCGCACCTTCAAACTTTAAAGGCTATCCAGGTACGAGGTTGGTCACTAAGATCGAAATAACCACTTCTAAAAAGTTTGTACCAATAACCACACGTTTCATAAGACAACAGCGTCGGTAATTTGCTCCTCGTTGAAGTTCGCAAAAATTGCAGTGCCATCGAATTTCCGGTGTATCAGTTGCCATCTAAACTCTGCTACTGTGAAAATTTATGTAACTCACGTAGACTTATCGTTCGGTGTTCTAAAGCTTTGCGTTCGTGTCGTCAACACAACTACAGTTTTCGGACCAATCCTGGCTCTCCTTGCCACTCCAAGCTGATTCTCTGCATGCGATTGGTCGAATTAGTTGTATTCGTATTTCTGCTTTTCAGAGCCGCGACAACAAAACCTGCCGTGGTGCCGGTAGGCGCCAACCGAGCGCCAGCCGGCATCATCAGCCGTTGCACCTCGGAGGCGTGTGCCCACCGCATGCACGATCTGGAGACGCAGGTGAAGGCGCTGTCGCGTGAATTGGCCATGAAGGAGGCGCAGCTGATCGCGGCGTCGCAGTCGAACCGCGCCGCGTCCCCACCCACCTGCTCGTCCGCGTACGCCATTGAGCGCCAGCAAAAGATGCTGCTGAAACAGCAGAGCAGCGAACAGAGCCACCGCATCGCCGACCTGATGCTCCACCTCGGCGACCTTGAGGCCGAGAACGCCCGCCTCAAGGCCACGCTCAAGGCGGAGGACAAGATGAAACAGGAACTCCTCGCCGGCTACCACACCTCCCTCAAGGAGATCACCGAGCTTAATTGTATGCCACTCTCACCAAACCCTTGCCTGCTCTGTTTGCGTATCACCAGATAGATTATGGCATGGTATCTCTCCCTTATAGCCACTCTCACGCGCAAGGAATACCAGATTGTGGAATTGAACATGCGCTTAGACCTCATGAACCCCAACGGTCCCTACAGCTACATGCTCGGCGCAGGAGTTGGCGCCGACGCGGACGGAAGAGGTGGGGGCCACCAGCGGGCTCCCACTGGCTACATGAATGGCGTCGGTGGCGGCGGCGGCGGGGGCTACGGAGAGAGTGGCGGAGGTGGTGGCGGCGGCGCTGGCAGTCTGTTCCCGCCACGCTCCACGGACGCAGATTTCGATTTCGGTGGGGGCGGCGGGTGGCCGACTTTCCCCACAACCTCGGCGTCCCCGTCGGTCGTGTTTTCTGACCACCATCATCATCAACAGCAGCAGCAGCAGCATCACCACCGATTACGCTCTGATAGCACCAGCGCCGTGCTGAATGTGCTGCTGAATACTCGGGAAGACAAGGCTCCGATCCACCCGCCGCCGCCGCATCTTCAGCGATTCGACACCGGCGTGGTGGATCTGGAGGCCGCTTCGAACAGTCTGTCACCACCAGAGTTCTTATCTAAACTGAGAAGCCAGCTAGCAATGGCAGGAAGTAATATCGGTTCAACCCAGCAGCCCGCACCAATCAGTCCACCTTCGCGCGACACTGTTAGTGGTGGCGGCGGCGGCAGCGAAGTCTTGTCGGACGGTCCGACGCGAACCAGCTCCGGCGCTACCGCGGAGGCGGCTGACAGCGATCCAGGGGGAGGCGGGGAGGTGGTGGGGGGAAGTGGAACAGCGGGGGACTAGTGCACGCGCACCCACCGCGCCAGGGGGACGGCCACGACGTTCTGCATTTCTCCTCTTTCCCGTCTGTCTGTCGCCCGTTCGTGTTCTGTGTGGCGTATGGGTCGCCCGCTCCTGATGTGTTATCTGGTTCACTCTTATCCTCCTTCACCGTCTCTCCTTCTATACAATATACATATATATCACAACAAAAGCAAGAAAAGACGGTTTCTTCAAAAATAAAATGTTTTATTAAGTGAAATCTTTGCATGCTGCGGTGTGTACAAAGTGTTGCGCGAACGTTGGCTTTTTTTGACGTAGCTGGATGCAGGGTGGGTGAATGGGTACTTCTGGCGTCTACATCAACCATGGTTAGGAATTCGTGCGTGCGTTTGGATGCAGAGGCAGACTTCAACGCACCTCTAAGTGGTGGCGGTGAAACTAAGTTCTAAACTGCACCTGGAAACCGCCGACGACACTCTGAACACAGGCGGTTTCTGGAGAAGTAATTATGTTTATTACGAAGCCCTTCCGCTTGGTCAAGCAATAACTGCAGAGCAGTATCGTGGGCAACTCATCCTACTAGCATTCTATGTTTCCTAAATTCGCCGCTTCTGACTTGCATCTGTTTCGTTCGATGCAAAGGACGTTTCTGTGGAAGAATTCGAGGCTGGCTTGCCACTTTCTTGAGGCTCATCTAGAGAATAAATTCAAAACTTGTTGACAACTTTGGTAATCGATGGAGAATGAAGTATTAATTATTGAACACTCTTTTTCATGAAAATGTCCTGCGCACAATCCGATTTCAAATCGATCACGACCTTTCAATCATCCAGTACACGATGGTGTTGTGACCTGGACGTTGAATGTTGGATTAACCCATACCTTTTCGCTAATTCATTCACAAAGTCGACCCAGGACGATGAGTGCTGCAAACATTTTCAGTCAACTTCTGCGACACCTATTCAATACGTTTAATTCATTCTAAAGATACGGAGAGAGTACAACTTGTCTTCTCTGTGTGTTAAATTTTTTAATGAAAGTCTGACTCATCGATCAACGTGCACACTTTGCTGTCCTGTCCACACCGATGGCGTGTCTAATTGTGGGTCTCCATATATATTAAGACGGTCCAAGGTTGAGCAGACGGACACAACGGCCTTACAAACCCCAGCCTAGACGCAATTACACCCTCTTTGAGGTTTCTGCCGGTCTAATCCACTGTGCGCTTGATTCTCACAAAGATGTTTGCATGTTGTGTGAATATAGCGCTACACACACCTACACCTAATTGGCGTACCTCGAGATGAGGTCAAATTGTTGGACTTAGCGAGTTGAGGTGAAACGGTGAGAGCCCTAGGTGGTCTACAATCTGCTTGAACTGTACCTCATGAAATCGTTAAGCAGCATCTAGGGCTGGGCTGTATTTGAACCGCCGGCAACACTCCAGCTAGTACCCTGTCATTAATCACTGATTCGAGGCCGGTTTTTTTAATCTGGAAGCGATACACTTGTAGTGAATCGTGTTGATTCACGCCCAGTAACCCGGTCGTCGCAGCCTCACACACACTTCCGCCGTATCACGGCGTGCCCGAAAGTCACGCGGGCTCGTCTGCTCATTCACCACCACCACCACCACCACCACCACCACCACCACCACCACCACCACCA
>UXSR01000649.1:0-22378 GCA_900604375.1 Mesocestoides corti
TTAAAATCGCTGTGTGTGTCTCTATTTGCTGCTCAAGTTTCAATTGTTTTTTTTCTTGGAAATTTGGCTGCATTTTAAGATTTCATTCCACTTCGGCATATGTGTAGAGGGAGGATTTGTGTAAAAGAGAAGGTTATTGCGAACATGTGTTGAGTGAGCACAGGTGGTCCTAAGTTGTTCGTCTGAGCCATTAACCGTCACCTCAGACTCCTAATAACCATACATTGCTGACGCACCAGTGGTAGTACCGGGTGTTGCCCCCAACCAATCATATTCGCGCATAAACGAGCACAGTTCACTCACTAAAAGTGGCCAAACGCAAATGGCTAGTCATTGTTCCGTAAAAAACCTAATGTAGCGGGTATTGTCAAGTGGTGAATACCGCAAACGCCGAGTCGGATATCAAGATTTTCCCTTGTGTGATGTCGACATTATATAAAATCTCATGACTTGCCCGGTAACCAAAATTGAAGTGAATCTAAGATCTAAATTCACGAAATGGGCGATATATCATCGTACGACACACACAAATACGTGTAAGAGTAATCAGCTAATGTTCATTCAAGTCGGCTGCTTGCTCGCAGTCTCACACAGCCGCCTTTAGCTTTCCTGACTTTAGTTCGTTATTGACCAGATTCCCTAAAACTCTAACCTCCAATGATATCAATGACTCAAAAGTCATCTAACGGGGCAAAAATAGTTCAGTGTCTTCATCATGTGCTAAAGATGAGATGTCATTTAAGGCACTAATGACAATTTGATTTTATTAGTGCCTAAAGGTGACATCTTGTGATCGTTTCAGAAAAGACCTAGGCGAATCGAATATCAAGATTTTTCGCTTGTGCGATGTTGACATAATATTCCTAAAAAAACTTGTCCGGTAACCACAATTAAAGCGAACCTAAGATCGAGATGCACCAACTGTACGATTTGCCATTGTTGAGGACCCCGGCATGTTGTCTTGATCCACGCCGGCCCCAATGCGACAATCTAGGCCGAATACGTTACCCTGTGTTCCCGTGAAAATAAAGAAGACCGGAGTGGAGACGGCACAACCGTTTACTAGACATCTCAAGCAAGTTGTGTTTTATTGACTGGTACTGCCGTCTGAATGGTCACATTTATAAGGGGGGTGGTGCTGGTGGTACACACACAGAGGTGTTAATGAGAAGGCGGTCCTAGTGACTGACGGACGAGCCGTGAAAAGGGGGCGGTGTGTGTGAGGCTGCGACTACCGGGCTGTTTAACGTGAATCAACACGATTCACTACATCACCTTACGGCGCGCCTTCTTGTGGTAGTGGAGGTATTCGATCTTCTTTTCAGTAAAAGGATTTAGCTTGAACTGCGCCTTAAGTGTTGCTTGTAATCTGATTGGCACACAATGAGTATTTGACCCCTTCCTTACCCGATGGCCCTCTCTGTAACATTCCAGCTACGCGATGGCCCGCCTACTCTGTTCTTACGGTGCTCGTCCACGCCAGTCGCATAATTCCCAAGGTCAGACCCCTCTAGTCCTCTCCAAATACGTCTTGCGCAACAGCAAAATGACCAAACTCCTCTCCAGCTTCTCACCCACCAGCTCTCCACAGTCGAAGAGGTCCACCGTCTCGACTTCCGAGGACATAGATGCTATCCAGAACACGGAAGAAGACGCAGTGATTCTCCCAGTCCTTCCTGAATCCAGTCTAAATCTAACTGCCAAGAGTTCGACAGTGGACAGCGGGGCGATTGCCACGAGGCTTCGGAGAACCGGGGTCGTTGCTGCGATGGCAACGAAAGTCGCCGCTTTAAGCCCGCGGAATGACGCGATTGAGACCATGTCAACCAGTTCACTGCCTTTAAGCTCCGTCGTTGACAATGAAACCATCGGTGTCTCACCGAGGCCTTACCTACACCGCGAGGCCAAGGTCGCCTTTACTGAAGGTAAGAAGAGTCTTTTCGTTGGCAGTTTCGTTTGGTCAATTATTGTTCCATTAAAATTTTCTTCCAAGTTCACACTACTCCATCATGCAAACTCTCGGGATTGGTCCAATTAAGGCCTGTCTATGAAAACAGTAACTTTAGTTCAAAGGTCAAATTTTGCAGGAAAGTGTAGATGCTTTGTTCGTGGAAAAACTGTCCCAGTAGCCCTCTTTCCATTATAAGTTTTTATAAAACAAAATTTCTAACAATAGTTGATCTTGCCGTGGATCCAGACACCCTCGAACCACCTCGACCGAGGGCGAATAGTCTGAAGGTGTGTCGACGGGAGCTGGAGGTGCTTCGAAGAAAACTGCCGGCATTTTTAACGCGATCCTCACTCCAGAAAGCCATGGTGTGTTGGCTACTACTTAAATCTGAGTGAGTAGTGGTGCTTAATGACCTGGATGGTGGTTTGATTTTCCAGGTACATCAACCTCGTCCTGTGCCTCTGCGAGCTCGACGCAAAGCCAGTACAATGGATCCAAGTGAATACTATCCCATGGCTAGCCCAAAACGCGGAATTTGCGTCATCATCAACAACATGACCTACTGGCACCCGCAGTTCCGGGTGAGTAGTGACGTGAAGTTTCTATTTGTTTGGATACTACTTTTTTAGTGCGAGTAGCCCCGAGGATATTGATTTTTAGAACCGAGGCGGATGTGACAAGGATGAAAAACGAGTGGAAAAGGTCTTCGGCGACCTCGGTTTCCTCGTCAAGGTCTTGCGCAACCTTTCCTCCGGCGAGATGCGCTCCGAACTCAAATTCATCGGCCGGAAAACCGATCACACCGCGTACGACTGTTTCGTCGCCGTTGTCATGGCGCACGGTGGCCTTGGTGAACTGTACGGAGTCAACGGAGACGCCTTCCCGGTCCATCAGCTGACGTTTGACTTCACAGCAGAGAAGTGTCCTAGCCTGGCGGGCAAGCCAAAACTCTTCTTCATACAGGCCTGTCGTGGCGACGAATACCAGCTGGGTTACGCTCTCCCGGTTCAGAGCAATGCCGAAGAGCCGCCCCAAGTCGTCACCAATCCACCTCGTGTCGAATCCGCGTCCAATCCGCTCTACATTAGTTCCGGCAAAGACGATGAGCCTGCAATTGCGGCGGCAAAACTGCCTCGGAAGCAGCGTTTGGTGCCGAGTTTTGCAGACTTCTTGCTGAGCTACGCCACGTTGGCGGGGTTTAAAGCCCAACGGGACGCCAAGCAGGGCTCAATGTACATTCAGACCCTGTGTCACCATCTGGAAGTCTACGGACGAGTCAGAAGTTTACTGGACATTGTCACCTCAGTGCATCGGGAGGTCTCTGAGAGGGTTTTTCGGGAGGCCGATTCGCCAGAAGACGAAGGGACAATCTTCCAACAGACGCCCGAAGTTCGACACACACTCACAAGACGAGTGCAGTTTGTTTGACATTGTGTAATAAAGAGTATTTTTCTTTGAAGTCTTTGTCTATTTTTGATTGTGCAATGTCATTGTGAGTAGAGGAGAAAGTAGCTCTGTGGTTGGTCCTTCTGGTTTCGAAAATTGGTCAGCCTGGGGAGTTTAGAGTCGACGTTGTTTGCTTAACCTAAACTAATTATTAAAGCTCTGAATTGTCATATATTAGCTAGAATCAGAATGTATTTAACTTTTTAATGTAATCCGAGCCTATTAAATGTAAAATGCCTACAAGACACTTTCAAAGTACATTGTCAGTTTAATTCAAATTAATCGCAGACATAATGGTGGTCAATGAGCAAAGCTCGGACGTGCCATGCTACTTAAAAATCACAAATCCTATCAGCTCATTGCTAAAAAAATCCATTGACTGTGGGAACGAAACGAAATTGGTGAAGAACTAAGCATTATTCTGTGTGTAACTTTTAGCTTTTACCTTGAAATTCATTACGAATTAAGAGAAAAGTTATAAAAGAAATTTTTGTTTCCTACCTACAGATGACCATTCCAAGGTTACTAACGATAAAAACATCACGGACGGCAATGAACTGGATCTCAATTATAACAAAGTAAAAACGTGTGCAGATTATCTGTGGGCAACACAGCATCCGTATGGCTATAAATGTCAAAATTTCAAAAATTTCTGGCCTTTCACTTTTGATCGTGTCTATGCATTTCATTTTTGTATCTATACCGGCCGTCTTGTTCCTACTGGAACATAAAGGCACAGACGAACACGCCAGCAAAAAAATTCCTAGTCACTATCAACTTAATGGAAAAGGTTCTGCATATTGATTGTTAAAAGATTGTTTTTAAACTAAAGAGTACAGAGTTTGTCTACTTTTTCGGCAAGGTCATCCTCGAATTTTGACTTCCACATCACAATTCTCAAAAAGGAAGCAAGTTTTAGTTAAGACATTGTTTGTGTATTATAACAGCAAAACACGGGTTCAACAAAAATTATAATTGAATGCTTTAAGTTTGGTTAATTTTGAGAATTTCACTTAATCTTTAAAAACTACAATTTACCCATGGCTATTTACGCCTTTGTTTAAATAATTTTTTATTGTGCAAATATTATGTTAGTTGCCAATAAAAAAACCATCGAAATATTGTTAAATTAACTTGGTATGATATATTAAAAAAATGACGAACCTTGTTTCTTGCGTAACATGTCAAGGAAAAATATGTTTACTACTTAATGTAAAGGTAATCACACATTAGAGAATGTAAGATCAGGAATTTTTCCAGGGCCTAGACATCTAAAGAGGCCTACAATATTAAAAATTCCATTAAAACAAAATTTTATCTTTTACAATGCGTTGTGATAGAGTGGCTTTGAAGTATTGGAATGTATTATTTTCTTGTATTTTTGGCCTAAGGAGTTTAGATTTCATTTAGTCGAAATAAGAGAACCTTAAAAATTAAAAAAATGTTTTCTCTTAGCTTTTTGCTCTTTATTACTACGTTATAGTTGCTGGGAACAAAAATTCCGTTTAAACTATTATTTCCATTTCCAAATGAAGTGTCTATTTACATTTACGTTATGCTTTTTTAAACCAATAAGCAGAGGGTTTGTTTACTTTTCAGCAATGTCAGCCTCGCACTTGTGCATTAAATAACCTTTCTACACAAATCCACTTTTTAGAAGATGGCAAAAGAAGAAGAGGAGTCTAACGTTACAAGGTCATACTCTCGGACTAAGACAAAGTTTTGCATTTTGAATTGGTTCTTATTGATATAGACGTGGTCGGAGCTCTAGTAGCAGTGACAGTCGTTCAAACGATGGACTGCAAAATGGGATCTCTAAAAAGGAGCGACTTGAAGAGCAGAGGAAGAAAGAAGAAAAGAAAGCTGAGGAAGAGCGACTCACGTGAGTCTTTATTAGCTGGTTCTCTTGCGCATTTTATGTCACTAGTCTAATGTTCTTGTCTCCGCTGTAGGCAAAACTGCTTAATTATCTCTAAATAATTAAATATTGAGTACCTTAGCTCGATTTAAGATAGCATACATCTGATTTTCTTTTTTTTTAATTTTTTGCCTTAATTTAGTCGTCAACAGTGGGCTGAATCAAAGCTCCTTGAGGAAGAAGTTGCTCGTCGATTGGAGCGTTACCTTGAAGCAGAGTTAGCTTCACTTTTGAAAGAACGAGAGGCAGAATTTAATGCTGAGGTCGAAAGGCGTGTCGCGATCGAAAAGGAGGCATTAGAAAGGCGCCGAAAGGAAGAGGCCGAGCGAAAAGCTCGTGAGGAAGAAGAAATGAGACTCCGTAAAGAAGTGAGTACAAGTCATTGCAAAGTTTTGTGCGAGGTGCTTTAAAAGTCCTCACTTAATGGGTGAAATGTACTGGGCTGAAGTGTTTTTAATTCTAAAAGTACGATGGGGGCGCATTTTTTTGCATATATGTTAGTTTTTATCCGCCATTCCCAAGCTTAACCTTCACAACTACTTGTGCGTTTCTATTCCTTACTGGTGCTGTGGCGTTAGCCAAAGTTAAACGCACTTCTCTTACTCCACATTTGTAGAAACCTGAAATATCAAGGAAACGGGGGTTAGCTCGCAAAATTAAGTTAACGCCTTATCTACATTAGATCAATTTCAGTTCAAGATTGGTTAGCTGGGTCTTTCTCTTTATAGAAGATATTAGTATTAATATAAGTGCATGTTGGTGTCCAACCTATCCAAAAGAATACTTTAACTCTCGTTTTAGAAAAAACATGTATTTATTACGCCTTCAATTCATCTCTTCCCACGTAAACTATCTTTTAATCAAAACTGGGAGTCAGGGCGTGAATAACCGGACCATCTTTTCATCACTTAGATTTTTTGTTAAAATTAGACGACGGCAGGAAGTAGGTTGGCTACGACAATCGATTTTAGTCAATAAAGAGATATAATTTAATGTCTTTTTGTGCAATTCGATCGTTAAAAAACGTTTAGCCTGACTTTCGCAAAACTGAATTCAGAGAATTTGGTTGATTAACTGCGCAGTTTTGTGTTGGAATGTGTCAGTACCGAGATCGCACGAGAAACCGGACTGACAGATGTGATTTGAAGTAAAAATTTACCACAAATTTAACTCCAATCCTCCTTGCCTTTATTTATTGCTTTTCTCCTTTCGAGGAAGAAGAACGCCAGCTTAAAGAACTGAACGAGCGCCTGACACGTCAACGTGAAGAGGAACTGAGCGAACTGCGCCGTAAAGAGGTAGGGCTTGCATTGCTTCGATTTTCAGTGCATTCTCACTTTTCTACTGCCTTTTCTCCAACTAATTTTTGCACCCAACAGCTGTCTATTGTTCGCATTCAGCAGTCTCACGGGATGGATGTAGGCGTAAACTCCGAATGCGTGGTATAATACACGGTCTACTCGTAACTCATCAGTAGTACTGTTATTTTAACCTCTCTGTCACGGGTACTTGCTGATGTGTCGCTTTTATCTAATTTAGGAGGAAATTCGGCAGAAGCAATATGAAGAGGAACTGAAAAAGTTGGAGGAGAAGCAGCGTTTGGAGGCGGAGGAGCAGCGAAGGATAAAAAAGGAGCAGGAAATGATCCTTAATCGAAAGCGTGTTCGACCTAAGTTGAGTTTTTCTTTGAAAAAGTAGCCTTGTGCCTGTAATGCAATACACTATCTATGCATGTGTTTTGCTGTCCTATCATTTTCCTTAAAGGTTTTTGTTGTGTTATGATTCGATATTTCGGCTAGAATGTTCAATTCTACCAGAATGATAATCCAGATTCAGTAAAACAAACAACCCAAGGTTATTTCATGTTAGCCGTAAGCAATTGACCTTCACAGTTATTAGAAATTCTTTTTTGGTTTGTTTACATGACTTTGAGTTGACACTTAGTGACGGTCCAATCGGAACACAACCTTGAGTTGGCTCGCAGGCATGATCCAATGGAGACGTGACCTTGAGTTGACCCCTAGTGGCTGATCCAATGGGCATACCCTCCTGCGCCATGTCGATCAGAACACTGCTGTTTGCAAATTTTAATGAATATTAAACCCCGCAGTGATTTGAATGTCCCAATGACTATGAAAAATTATGAGATCATTAATTTTTTTATCGCAAAACTCGTTAAATTCGACATTTCGGATTGGATCGTAGGGAAACCCATTGCATTTTGCGTACATGTTGATGGCGATTTCCGCAAAGTGCGTGAGTGATCCTACAATGATTTGCGCAGCGAAGACAAGCGGGTAAACGTTGGTGCCATTCAAAAGCGTTGTTTTTTGTCATTTTTCTGTCGTAACATAGAGATAACGTGTTTGGACGGATTTAGCCCTGAATTCAAGTTAATATTGTGTTTCCGAGGCATCAGAATTTTGCAAGAAGTAGCCTTCAACGTGCCTGGAAGAAGGGGCAGGTCACCTGAAGGCAACTGACCAATGGGAATCGCATGGCCTGGTGAATGTGCAACTGCGCATAAATGTTACAATGCGTGTCGGAGTTGGGGAGGCCGTGGGTCATTAAGATGTGCCATGTTTTGATGATTTGGGCTGACCTTGAGGCGACCCCAATTGCGTGATTGATTGGTCCGTCTGTGAGTTGCAATTCGTGTTTGCCTGTGTGTGATTGATTTGAATATCGTCTGATCAAACGCAGATGCTTCACGGGAGTTTCAGGCATCACTTGCAAGCGCCGTCACCACTTCTAAGTGACGACGTGGCGATTCGTGGTAGCGGTCCGACACGTCTGCAGATTCCTTTGGAATCCGGTTGGATGATCGATTAGCGTCAGAGCTTCGCCACCCAGATCGTGTAAAAGACACCCACGCCGACCCTATTTATGATCCGCTGTGCACATTGTCCGCACACACACACCCACACACAATGCCTGTTTTCCATTTAATTAATCAGGAATGCATTTTTCTGCATTCCGAGTGAATGTCATATTTACGCATCCGAGGGAATTGTCCACTCAGAGCTCTTGAACGTCGACCAATTGGAAGATGAGGAGGAGGATGCGCCTCCCTCGCAGTCGTCATTCTCTCTCCCTTCTCGCTGAATCTCATGTACCTGGTTCTCAGGAATGCGAATAGGATGCGGCGAATGCCTATCCATATATTTGTGGAATTTCGGAATGCCGCTCAGCTGGGGTGCTGGACTAGTTAAACAATAGCAACAACAAGAATGAAAAACCACCAATCAAATTGAGAGTTGCTAACAGGTGCGAATAGGTGGGTTATGGGCAGTCTGATCATCTGTTATCGGTCTCCTGTATTGGAATGAAAGCGGGAGTTTGAAACTACATATATTTTTTCGTCATAAAAAGTAAACCAGCTGTGAACAAATATCCAATAAAGGAAGACACGAATGTGTTTTTAAAACTGGGAAAAAGGAGGAACCACTGCTTTAGTGTCGAGCTTAATCAACACCTGCAATGAATAATTGGACCGTCTTTTCATCCCTTAGATTTTTGTAAAACTGGACGACGGCAGAAGGTAGGTTGGCTACGACAATCGATTCAGTCGATAAAGAGATGTAAATTGATGTTATTTTGTGCAATTAAGTCGACTGAGTTACCCGGTCACTAAAGCCCTATCAAGTGTCCACCAATCGCTTCATGGCAAGCGACAAGGTCACCTCAACCGCGATCTAACTGGTGCTGACAGTTTGCGGCGTTTTTAAATGAGTGTGTAAATCGGGGTTGCAAAACCTCTTTAATCCCATTGAAGCCCATTGGCGACGGTTGTGTTGTCTTGAACGATAATTTAGCCTAACGTGTTGTTGAATCTGTACCAACAAAAACAAGGTCATAGGAAATAAACGTGGACAGTCTTCTCGTATCTTCTCACCCAACACAAAAATGGATTGGAAAAGAAATAGAATACAACTCAAAGGACGGTGTAATGGAAGGCCACTTGGGTGCCAAGCAATCATTAAGTCAACGAGTTCGTGAAAAGCGCGGTTTGGGTGAGGTGGTTACCTACTTCTTTGCACTGCTGCTTCCTCGTCGAATTGCCGTGGTGGACTTTCTCTTCTCCGGGTACAAGATCTGGAAGCTGCCCTCCAAGTCGATCTCTTCCTCGTTTGAGTTCGGCTTCACGGTGACATTGCGGCTGAGGCAGAAAATGCCTCCGGCATTGTCGAATTCGCCGCAGTAGTTTGGCGCCGAGAAGATGGTCACGAAGGACCGATTGGCGAAGAACTCGTATCCGTCCTCCACGACTTGGTGGGCACGCACCATAAGGTCCAGGCCAAACCTGCTGAGGAATCGATCCACAATCTCCGGGCTGAACACGTAGGAGACGCCGCGCTCGTTCGGTCCGAATCCAGTTTCGGCGAATATCGGCGGCAGCTCATCGGCGTCGGGATCAAGCATTTCAGGGTTCAGCGGATCTGCCCACAGGAGATCGCAGACCACTCCCTCTTCCGGCACGTCCGTGGGTCTTGGAATTGCTCGAATTCGCTGCTTCAGGTCTTCCAGCCCTCCAAACTCCGGCTTCAGGAACTCCGGAGATATGCCGCCGTGACAGCAGAAGATCTGGTTTTCAATAACTGCCGCCACAGGGAGGCAATTGAAGACATCGAGGAAGTGCCTCCATAGCTTCACGTTAAACCTTCGTTTGCACTCGTCGAAGAATCCGTAAATCCTGGTGATCGCCTGGCACTCGTGGTTTCCTCGTAACAGAAAGAACGTGGTGGGGTACTTGACCTTGTATCCAAACAGAAGACAAATCACCTCTAGGCTCTGCTTTCCCCGGTCCACGTAGTCGCCGAGGAAAAGGAAGTTTGTCGTGTCTGGCTTGCCGCAGAGGTCGAAGAGTCGTAGAACATCCCGAAATTGGCCGTGCGTATCACCGCAAACCTTGAGGGGTCCCTCTAATTCTAGCAACACTGACTGACTCATGACGACGTGTTTGGTCATCTGGCATAGAGTTATCATGTCCTGTTCCTTCAGGTTCACATTTTTCACCCCACGGTCCTTGCTCGTGGCTAGCGCTTCTACAAACTCATCCAAATTGAATGCGGACGGCCGCAGTGTGGACTTTCGCGGTTGTACCGACAGCTTGATGGGTGGTAGCAGAAAATCACTTCAGTGTCGTGGAATGGGTTGAAAGGGAGCATGCGCTCTTGAACCTCAACCGCGCTGGATTTGTAGACGGGGGGCAGGGGAACGCAGAATCTCCCCTTGGGGGTCCTTGACGCGTGCGTCTCACCTTAAATTACCAGGGCCCTTGTCAATCAATAAGGTCACGCGGAACTTTCAAGTTTGCCTCTGTCACGTGGCCGACGCTACACTCCTGTCGGTGTCTGTAGCACGATTTGTCAAAATGTGCTTCTGTGGAAATTATCACTACATCCAAATTCGACACCCACGTCCCTGGAAGGATTCTGGACAGTGGTACCAATGTCGACATTGAATGTGTCAATGACTCGTCATTCCAACGCCCAATTCTGTCAAACCCGCTTCGCCGGATGATTCATTCAACGCTAGATGATTTTTTAAACCCATCTGAATTTTTTCAAACTTCAAGAAAACCATGTTTGAATTCGCATTACTGATAACACCGTTACTAGTTGTACATGTTCCATTATATCACATAATTTTTGATCTTGGCTGGCATTGTTTTCTGCGCAGGTTGTACACACAGCAGCGGCTAACGTTGTGGTCGAACCATATCAGTTTCTCCTGTATTACAAATGGCCTACGTGTATTTTTTTGCAAGGCTGTAACATGGTTCTGTTTCGCCAATGGAAAATATCACGGGAGTTCACGAACAGACGTACAGGTGATTTATCGTGGGTATAAAGGGGTCAGGGAGTTTTTTTTCTGCAAGGAGTGCCTACATTGTTTATTTTTCTCCCAGAAGCCGGTCCATGTAGGCAAATGTGAACTGTAGTGACCAATGGGAAGCCTATTTCCAGAGGCTCAAAATCTATTGGCTGATTCTCAAGCCAATAGCAACGAAGTGAGATATCGCTGCATGAAGAAGCAATCAAAAAAAGTTCGCCTATAAACCAACAAATAGGTTTCCAGTGACTTTCAAAATAAATTAAATTTTTTTGTATGTCTGATAAGGAAAAGCAAGACTCGATCAATTCTACTTTACGGATTTGGCACTTTTTAGAACATTGTAGAAGGATTAATCAGCAATTTTTTTGCACGATAAGTTAGCGCTGACATTTTTTTCAATGTCCTGCTAACGATGACGCTGAACCTCGATTTATCCATTAAGACTAGCTTGCATTCGTAACGAGAGGTTCTAATTAATAAAAAAATGCTGTTATGGGATCATTTTGTTTTAATTTTTATAACAAACGGTGATTTTACTTCGACATGTTCACGTAACTTTCAATCACTTTTTACTTAAATCTGGGAATACAAAACCGAAGGCTGAGCCAATAAGGTCGCGCTTGTGTTGACCTTGTCGTTTGCCACATAGTGATTGGTCGATGCTCTGCCTAATCTTACTTTCAACAATCCCTTAGTCACCGGTTAACTCACTCAACGCGTTACGATAAATCTACAGTTTGCTTGAATTGATTGTTATTGTCGAACTTGTTCCAGATGTTTCCACCATTACAATTGGGTGGAAATCCTTTTTTTCTAAGATGCGATCCCCAAGTCAAAATCATCGTAAAGACATCGTCATCGTCCCCATTCCAGACTTCAGGCCTACCAGAGGGGGTTGAGAGATAACGGGCATCCGCCTTGTCAATCGTTTTCCCCATAATCACCACAGCTTCCCCAAGACCGTGTGGCTCTTCATCAAAGTACTTTTTCCCTACTCCTTTTGTTGCCGTCCTCTAATCATTGCTCTTCAATTTCCAACATCTTCCAGTAGACGTCGAATTCGGCTACAGCCGGTGTGTGCGCGTTTTCGTACACCGGAAATGACCGATGCGTCAGTCACGGTGGCTGGCTGGTGTGCGAACTGATTGAATTGGAGATTCAGGAGTGATATATTGCCCCCCAGGCGACTGCTGCACAGTCATTGCCCTTCTGATTCAGCGGTCATAAAATAACGACATATTTCACCCAATAATTGGGTCTTGTTGTGCAGTAACAGCGTATGTGGTTGTGTTTGAATATCCGTACGATGAATATGCCCTTCCAAGTCACAGTCTCGAAGCCTCTCCACGACCCGCCTGCTGCTCCACAGCCCTCACCCCTCATATTTTCCGTCCTTGTCCACCGTTAGGTGACAAGTACTCTTCGTCCTTTCCACCGAACTTACACCTCCAAAACCCCGGTCTCGTTTAGCTCAACCTTGCGCTTGAACCAATCAGTGTCGACTCCAAAGTGAGGACCAATTGCCAAACGAATCACTCCAGGAATGCATGTTACCTGTGGCAACGGTAAATCCCTTCCACTAAGGCCGACCCACTGTTACTTTCATTGGCCGTGGGTGGCGGCACTAAAGTACATCCGTTAATCGTCAGTGCACCTTATGACTCTCCACATAAATTGCGCATCTAGCGTGGGGAAGAATATTCCCCTCTACATTGTACCTCTAGTTCGTCCGGTGTGTTACCTGCACGCGTCGCCACCTCCAAAGGTTGCAACGTGTACTTTTGTTTCGAACCCAGATTCTGACACCCTGAAACTCGGATAGAAAATTTGCGATATGAAATCGATATTCTTTAAATTCTGTTGAGGATAATGGCTGTAAAGAAACCCTGAATTGGGAGCTATTTGCAGTGCGGTTATTGCTCTGACAGCTTCATGAGCGACAGGTGACTTGGTAAGAAGAGGTGGCGAATGAATAATGCCCTGTGATTGGTCGCTTTCGTGGACAGCGAAGGACGGGACCTTTGTGTAACCGCTGAAGGACACATGCCATGGCTTTCTTAAAAGGGTGTCAAAATGCACACCCCACGCAAGCTGTATCCCCGTTAAGCGGGTTTAATTATCACACGCACACAAACTGTCATTAGTCACTGTATTTGATGACGGGTTTTCGATGCAAAAATCTGACGAGGAAAGCTGAATTTGCAACTGCCACTGAAATTCCGTTAGCGGAGATGCCGTGTCGTGAGTTCAAGTCCACCACAAACACCTTCGGTCACCATTCACACCTATGCGCAAGTGGGCTGCCTCTAAGCTTTTCCAGTTAAAATTTTGGCGTGGTTTTACCAAGAGTTCACTTTAAAACGCATAATTTGTGGTGTGCTTCGTCTGCGAGCAAAGCCATTTGCGGATTCTACCAAGCGCTAACAGCCTTCACGCCGATTCGTCCGTGACTTCAACATCTAGCCGTTTCTCTTCAGTGAGGCAGCGAATAACTGTGCTGCAGAAAGCACACAAATCACCACTAGAGAGTGGCAGCTGTAGATTGGGGGCTGATGGGACTTGCCAGGTTGTGGCAACTGCGTAGCGTGTGCGCAAACGAACTCGATTTGTCTCCAATTTTGCGGTCCTCGTTTGGCGTTGTTTGTGGGATCCGCGAACGCTTGTGCCTTTTTA
Source organism: Mesocestoides corti (assembly GCA_900604375.1). Lineage (NCBI taxonomy): Eukaryota > Metazoa > Platyhelminthes > Cestoda > Cyclophyllidea > Mesocestoididae > Mesocestoides > Mesocestoides corti. The sequence goes on from UXSR01000649.1 coordinate 13,827, forward strand.
TCACCACACAGCCCCCTGTGGCCCCACAGCGCTTACCCTTTCCCGTCCACCGCACTTGGCAGCCGTTCTGGGGAATGTAACGGTTGTTATGGCAACAGAAAACACGGCCGCACCACATCCCCACTTGTGGCGAAATCGACCGTGCACCTGCGTGTGGGCGGATTAACCGCATGCGCAATTTTTCGTCAAATAAGTGAAACCAACAAAACAAGTCAGCATGCGCCCGCGATGAAATGAAGATCTCGCGGTAACTAGAACGGTGTTATTTGCGCGGCAAGCCCCCGGCACAACTTTGCAGCAAAACCACAGGCAAATCGTTGGCTTTTAAGAAACAGCGGGTGTTTTTTCAATGTTTGCAAGTTCATTTTAAGTAGCATTTACAACTGGCAAAGCAGCTATCTTGAAAAAAAGCCAACGAATAATATCACCGATCAGCTTCAGATGATCGTATACGCTTCTGGCGTTCAGCAAGCGAAGACAGCAGTCATGAGTGAACACGATTCAATCGATTAAAGTGATTGCACTTCACGTAGCTGTTTGCGCATCGATCGATATTAACTGATTCGATATAAATTGACGATAGCTATTACCGTATCAATAAACCAGTTGAACTTCGCGTTATCTATAGCCTCCTCTCTCTATCTCTTGATCTAACCGTGTTAGTGTAGGTTGTTTAGTCTTGTTGTGGACCTCAAAATTTATGTGCGTATTCCTGGTAAGGTAAATTAGGTTCCATTTCAAAAAATTAATTTTTTCGATACTGGAAAATCCAGCTCTCTTGATGCGACCTCCACAAATCACACTCAGGATTGCCACCTTGACCAATTAGATATTTTAGTGCTCAAACGTCGAACATTCGCTTGAAATTTTTTCGAAAATAGGCATTATGTCCAAAGTTTGCTCCAAAGTGCTTTAGCTCCGTTATCCTTAAGCGACAAAGTGGGTTTAAAACACTTCCCTAACCCCAATCGTCTGACAATTTGGAGTGAAATTCGGCCCGGGAATCATTGCATTATTGTCAAAGACATCGTAAAGACCACAGCGTGATCGTTAATGCCATGTCCTCCCGTGGCATCATGCAGCATTCTCGACTTGCCTTGAGAGAATGATGAGGCTGGGTTTGCGTAGCAATGATATTTCCCACAAATTGCGCAGGGGATTGTAGTCCGTAAGCAAAAACAAGCGCCTGAAACAGGACAAACATCTGCAGTGGCTAATTGGCAAACCAGAGATGCTGACGTGCGCAGTAATGCCACATAGAATAAGCAGTTAACAGGCATGGGGGACTTCAAGCATCACCTACCAGCTGGCCAATCAGCGCTTTGCTTGGATTCGGACTCGATCCCGCACTCTTCAGCAAGTCGCAACTCGACTGACAGGCGATGCGCCTTAGGTAAAGGCTGCGGTTGGCTAGCCGCAAAGTAAAATGCCAGTCTGGGTTGTATCACATCGAAATGACGCGTTAGTAGGAATCCTAAAATAGCGCGTTGCCGATTGGGGGTAATTAATGCTACACATTAGGCAAAATTCTTATTACAGTCATTCGTGAGTAGATTAAGACGCGGGTAGCGATTAGTGTGGATCGCTGAATTGATCTCCAGCGGAAAAAACCTTACATTTGCATTCTCTACAAGCTGCTTCCACTAATTCGCCACTGAAAGAAGGGTCGCCAATAAATTCCATCAAGCAATGACTAATCACAAATCTTGCTCTGAGTTTCGTGTGCTGAGTGTCTTTCTGAACTCTCAAACACACTGATTCTGACCTGTTAGGATAAAGCAATTTAAAGTGCTCAATTTTCATACGCTAGTCAGAAATCCCACGTTTAACGAGATGACGACGTAGATTGTCTGCAAACGAAAACTTTCACGTCTGCTGTGGATGTCATGTCGACAATTTTGCCAAGTACGTACTAAATAAAGACGTTTTGACGACGTCTTCCTGTCAGTTTTGCCTATATATAATGTGTCAGCTTCATGCGAATACACGTTCTGTCAGTTTAAGTCAACTTTGCACACCCAAATGACAACTAGCCTAGTTAGACGACATTTCTCTATGCAAAGAAGGCATTCCTGAAAAAAAGTGTAAATTTTATAAAAGAAATCAGTGCTTTTGGCTATCGTTAATTTATTGTGCATTTTTACCTTGCCATAAAGATGTTAATACTACCGTATAGATAAAAAAATACAGCCTATTTTAAGAACACATCTAAAGGCCACATGCACATCTGGCGAATGCACCTGTTCATTATCGCAATCAGCCAATAGAATTCGACCAGCCTAGAATTAAACGGAAATCTGCCGCGCTAATTACATCAATATCCGCTTCTCACTACCAGTGAAATGGACCTCACGCTTTGAATGGATTGACGCCACACCAATCAGATGTGGACCAGTCATCCAACCAAATGCTGCTTCGGTGGTGTTTCGAATATGACGAAATTTTACATCATCTGTCAAACTGGGAATTACAAATAACAACAGCGAATGTGGAGGTACTCAAAGCGCAACGGTTAGGTATGAAGACTGCGCATGGACATTGCAAATTCAATCAACCCGAATTTCAAGTTGCCAACCATGACGCGCAAGCCAGATTCTACGGATATGCAGTGTCCGAAACAGCGAAGGTGCGGTTGGTTCGTGCTGCTTTCCAGTTGGTCATTGAAACGAACTGTACGCATTCAGCGTCTGCGGTCTAAAAGAGAGAGTTTGAACCCAACTGACGTGAAAGGGATTTCCCCCAACTCAGCCTATGTGACCTCGTTCACGACACATCTCCTCAAACAACGCCTCATTCCGACCCACCACACACCTCATCCGGTTCCTCAGCAACACACTGCGTCGCCTGCATCACCACCGACATTCAGCGACCAATCATCTGAGGCGGCAGAATTATCTTCGCGTCAGTTGGACGGACATCAAATCACCGAGCTGGACGCTGTCGAAAGGAAACTGTAAAATAACACGATGAACATGCACGAAACCATTTTGAAGTACACCCCAGATCACTGGATCAATCTCACAAAAGCGTGCTGGGCAAAAGCACACACACACGGTGTTCGAACGATGGCAATGCAATGCCAGAAATGTCACTCGTAATGCATTTCTAGTTGTCAGCCAACCACCTTCTCGTGGGTCCTATTTTGGTGGTTTGGGTTCAAAAAGCACAGAACTGCTTGCAAAGAACACACGCCGCTAGGCATTCTCTCCGACCGCCAACCAGCCAACCGTGCTGCGCGGTACACATTCGCAGTGCTGGTCCACTTCAAGCGCACTCTTCGTGCCTGCCTTGTCGCCCCTCCACGCGTTGCCACCTGCTTCAGGACATTCAGCGGCAAATATGTCGGTGAAATCGTGGTGCATGCTGTTTACACTTATCTCTACCAATGGAGGGTTTATCTGTTCGTTTGTTTTGGCACAAAAACCGTTGTAGCTTTTGCATTTTTCGATCCACTTTTTGGAAATCTGATGATCTACTTTTGTATAACATACTTATTGCTATCTATACAAACCATTATACACAACTGTTTTCTCAATCTGTTGGTACGTGATTTAGCGTTCCTGCTGCGTTTTGGTTGCTCCTCATTTATTGCATTTCTGCAGACTGCCGAAAACGCAAGAGTATTGTGAATGAGGAAGTGTATGGAAGCCTTTACTGGTAACCAAGTGGGTTTCCCTGGAAGAGATTTTCAAAAATAGTCATGACCTCAACCTGCGTGGACAACCACAGCTTCTAGATATGCTAAAGTGGTCAGTAGGATTGATTTTATGAGTTCACGAAAACTTTAAGATCCTGTAATCAACTTAAAATAGCCCTCTTTCGGCGAATCTAGCGAAAAATTGGCTCTCAAACCTGGAAATACAATGGTTTGGATCTGAGGTCTTCAGTCTGCTTGCAAATTACACATTTTTCTTGTTAAACCGACAACTAATTGCACATATTACCTAGCAACGACACCAGTTAGCAGAGGAACAGGTACGAATTTCGTGAGCCAGCCGTCAACTCGCGACCTGGATAGGGTTAATTTTAATGAAATAAGCAGCCAAATTGGACTCTCCTCGAACTCCCCCTCTGGAAATGTTTAATCGTTGAACAGTTAGCGCAAAGACATTCAACATGTTCAGCATTAACCAAAGTATCGTGTACCTGTTGAAATCCCTTCGCTCAACCCCTTCGGCGCTACGCTGATTTGTTGATCCGAAAACGCTTCTAAGCGCGTTGCAAGGTGGTAAAAATGCTGGGAGTTACTTTTGCTATAGGCTTGTGCAAGTAGACGCCAAATTCAATCTACTTCCTGTTCCTATAAGCTGTTAATGTCTATCTAATCAGCAACACAACGATGAAATTTTAAAGGTTACTAAAAACGTCAGATTCTATGCACGAGTGCTAGGGATTATTAGCAGAAACGAGTTTTCTCAAAGGTACATTTATGGTATTTCAGGTTTAGACAGTGGATGTGTACTTTTCTGGTGACTTGCGACTCCCACGCAGCCCCTCCTGAATAAACCCACCTAAAACGATGCCTCATGTCTTGACTGTTGGGTTCAAAACTTCTTGAAGGTTGAGAACTAGCTCCAAAGTCCTGGTAAAGTGGAGCCTTCAAGGTGTTTCAATCCACTTTCCAGTCAGTAAGGTCTGCGGCTGTCATCAGCTTCAACCTACGGCGCGTTGTTAGACGTGTGACGATCAGCGCGCGGTGTTTGAGCGAAGACGAAGTTATGCGATTACTTTTAAGTAGGAGTGCACGTCACGTAGCAGCGGTCGTTGACCCCGGTGTGGCTAGATCTTCATGATTACCATCATTTTCAAGATGATAAAATTCAGTTAGGTTACATGGACTCCCACCAGTCAAGTCCGACTTCAAGGGTCTATAATGGCTTATGTGATTTGCCAAAAATATCACTTATTGATCAGCAGCTCCGCCAAATTATCGATCGCCTCGGAGAGTAGCTATTGGTTATCCAACGAGCTTGAAGCAGACAGCAGTTCCAAATCAGAGAGTCTTGATTCTGTCAAAATGGCTGGTGCGTGTTATAACAGCTGGTATAAGTCCATTTAACAGAAGGAAGTGGTTACTTCGAAGATGACGACAGCGGGTCGAAGATGTCCATCAGAAGCTGGATGCAAAAACCTTCCAGCCACATGATTTGGCGTGGTAGCCTTGGTCAGCCTTGTTACAAACGAATTTTCCCAACACAATTGTATACAATGATGGCGGATCTTCATTGCTAAGGAAAACTGGGAATCGCGGAGACCTTTGAGTCGTTGTTGGACGCTGATAGGTGTCAGAGAGTTTGATTTTAACTTAATTTAACTATGTCCATATCCCAAGAACAAAAGATCGTGTCAGAATAGTTGAAACATCAGCTAAAAACCTACTATAACCCCGCATTTGCTTAGTAGAAGTTCTGTACGGGAGTACAGTCCGACCCAGCCAGCACGAACCGAATAAAGTATTGAGCTGACGAAGCCCGATTTGGGACAGGATAGGTAGTGGCACGAGTTCTAGAGTTGTGCAGAAGTTTCCAATTGACGTAAAGTACGTGTTTGAAGACAAACCACACCAAGATGGATGTTTAAACGACCGTGATGCCAGGTAGCTAAAATTCAGCGAAGTGCATATGCCTTAGTTGTATGCTTATGCATGACGAACTTAGATCAAGTGACGCTGACTTTGGCATCATGGAAGATGAAGTCCGGTGAGGTACATCTGTAGATTTTTTTGTAAAAAAAAGAGAGGACAGTAAGGGCATTTTTAAGTTCAGATCTCAAGCTCAACTCTAGATTCGTGCTACATGGAGTGCTCTGGAATCAATTATGTATTGTAAAGAAATCGGTTAGAAACATTTCACCTCATCTAACCAACTGTGATTTTATTTCGCGAAAAACCAGCAAAGCACCGTAAATTTTCAACTTTAAGAGAGGTCTACAAATGCCTCATGGCCATTTTTTTAAAAAAATTACGCCCAAAACAACTGGCGATCATAGTTTTTCAAATCCAAATACAGCAATTCTGCCTTTAATAAAACATTCTTTGGGTGAATTTGATTCTAATTAAAAGACACGATCAGACAGTCTGCGATCATCTTTAATTTGAGGTGTTATGCTTGCGGTTTGGCGAAATCAAGGTCAAAATCTTGACCAATTGAAATTGATTTTGGTAAATTGTGCTATTTGACGCCTATCACCTCCATTTGGACGTTTTTTGCCTTCTTACCTGCCCCGTGCACTTTGCCATTCCACCAACAACTGCGTAATTAATCGACGACACAAATCTTGTCACCAATTCTCATCGCGCCCATCACAAACGCCTTCGTGTAAACGGCACAGTTTGACTCCACACTAACCTAAGCTCTCACATTCTGAAAGGGCTACTGCAATTGCATCCAGGCCTCAATCAATTACTTTTCCAACGTGGATTTGTGTCCGGCTTGCGGACATATTCTTGAGAAAAGATCTTGGAAGCATGGAATGTACCTTACTGCTAGATGGCACTCGATGCCAACACAAAAACTCACGTATTTTGATCGAAACTGTGTGAATCAACAACTCGAACATAACAGATCGAGTTCGTGTTTCAGAAAAATTGTCTCCTGGCAGTAACTTCGTGCCGCACATCTAGTCACTAACTCAAAATAAAGAACATGATTACAGGTGTTAAAAACTTCAATCAATTTCAACGTGGTGTTGAATTCCAAATTGTTGTGAATAAGGTGCACTTTGTGTACCAAACCGGATTGGTCAGTTGGTTGAATCAGAGTTTTCGACTGCCGCATTCCCTCACGTCCTTATCCAGATGTGTTCGAGGGCATTGTGACCTTTCAGCAAATCAGTTATTACATCTATAAACAAGAGATATTTGCCCAATTGCGAGTTCGTACCAGCGCCACACAGTTGGGAGACAATAAAAGCATATTTATAGCAGAGTTCTGGAGGTGTGTGTGTGTGTGTGCGTGTGTTCAGAGCCAATGAACTTTAGACGATGAAAAAAGAACGGATTTGACTGTCACCATCACTGGCTGTGTGTGTGTGTGTGGGACAAGATATTGGTAAAGGAAAGAGGTCTGTCATCGCGACGTAAATCAATAACTCGTGCCAATTAGATGCAGGCAGGAAGATTCCCGACCTCCTATCTAATGACTATTACTCGCCGCAGTCTGGAGAATGAGGATTCGTGTTCGTGAAGAGTAAATTGATTCCACAAATATATATTTCTAAACGTTCGGAGATATTTACGAGCAAATTGGGAAATTAGATTGACACCAGGTATCTGTAACAGTGGATGGCCTCTCACGACTAAAGTATATCGATCTGAAAAGTGCGTTTGAGTCGTTGTCTAGACATAACAGCGTTTCGAAAACTGTGACATACAAAACAAATTAAATTTGAAAAGCCCAAATATGCAACTCAATTTCCCAAGGAAGGATAATAAAGTCATGGTCGAAAGAGATTACCTTTTAATAAGTCAAATGGCGGAATTTTTAAGTAAAAAAATGGCCCAATCAGTGTCAGGTCCTAGGAGTCAACTCAAGGTCACTTCAAAGTCACAAAACAAGGCACATTTTAGCATCCCTGTTGCCTGTGCTCGTGCCACTCACCAGACCAATCAGCCATTTGCATATTTACTGACTCACCCAATTGCTATTGGTTATCAGCCTCAAGTAGCGAAATTTGAATTTGTGTGCACGGTGAACAATTTGAGCTACTTTGTTCCAGCAAATGGAATGAAATGACGGATGTGAGCTAACACGGCTCATTACAAGTCTTGTGCACTATTGCTTTGACACCTCTATAGGGGTGTGCTTTATCTGTGACTGCCTAATGCTAGTGGAACTAAAAATTTCTGACTTTTCTACTTGCAAAAACTAAATTCGCGCCTTGTAAGCCCTTTTTGTTTTAAAAAGCATTCAGAATGTACTTCTACGCACAACCACAAATGACCACTGATGGAAATTTAGCGTTCCTAATCTAACAACGGGGGAAATTAATGGGGTCCAAGGCAAGACCATAAAAGGAACTGGCCTACCTCCAAGACAGGCTGAAATTATTTGTGCAGTAATTGTTTATTCGCGCCACATGTGGATGTCCAAATAACTCGCGGCAAGTTGACAGACAATTTACACAAAATGTGCATTCAATTATGGTGCTCAAATGAGGTTTGGGCATGAGTTTTAATCCAGCGGGATTGGTTGGTGGGGGAATAATATGACTTAAAGAGAGCCGCCAAACCACTTCGTGAGCGGATAAATATATTTTTCGCATTAAGGTCAGATGCCTAATATTGTAGGTCCCCACAACTGCAACCAGAATCAACAAGATAGTGCAAAATTTCATAAAAAAATTGTAGACACAGATGCAAAAGCATCCATTCAACCAATTAAATTTCTGATTGGTAAACCATAAATTGCACGAAAAACAATGCTCTCTCACACAAACCAGTGAAAAAATCAGGTTTACGAAATTTGATCATCGGATTTCCAAAAAGTGGATCGAAAAATGCAAAAGCTACAACGGTTTTTGTGCCAAAACAAACGAACAGATAAACCCTCCAT